>JAQIWG010007590.1:0-12173 GCA_034695025.1 Chamaedrilus cognettii
CCGTACCCCCCCACTCCCCCCCCCCCCCGGCCTCCCCCCGATTGTGAGTCGTGGGCGGAAGGAAAGAAGTATCCGACGAAGTGCCCCCCCCCCCCCCCGGTCGTTAGTTCTGCGCGAGAGACAAGAATCTCTGCCCCCCTCCCCTGCAAAACTGACTGCCACAGTTGAGAAGTGTCACCCTACGAGGCTGTTCTGCGGGCTGAGAGCTGTCTCCCATTAGGCAAGATTTAGCGTAGGCCTAGAACGTTAAATCGTAGCATCTTCGGTTGGACTATCACCCTCGTAGCCCGTTGACACAGAGCGCAGTGGCTGTGGCGCCGCAGAGTAAACCTATCTGTCGCCACACCTCGCGGGCTCGCAGTGGCCCGCGACTGCGCATACACCCAAAGGTGCTAAGTGGCTAGCAAGAAACTGTTTAAGACTAGACACAGACGATAATTGGCAGGGCGAGAAAGTGATTTCAAAAGTGGAGGGCGGGATGCAAATGCAAACTTGCTGCCATCACGTAATTGATAGCGCAATGAAGGATTGGATATAGATGCTCGTTCGTAGACTGTAGACGCCAATTTTTCGATTATCACTAGGCCAATTGACCTAAAAGTCTTGCAGCGGGTTAAAAAATCATCAATTTCGATTCAAAAATACATAAACAGCGGCCGTTTATGCAAAGCTTTCAATATAAATATATGTAGGCGAGAAATATACTATTATACCATCTTTTCGTAGTCGTACACGAAAAATATGAGCAGCCAACGAAAATTGAATAAAATAACGATATCATGACACGAAGCTTGAAATGTCATCATGAATTTAAAATTTCCAAGTTTTCCTAGGTCTAGGCCTAATTAAACACGAAGCTTGAAATGTCATCATGAATTTAAAATTTCCAAGTTTTCCTAGGTCTAGGCCTAATTAAACCACTTCCACTATTTTGCGGAGAAAAAGATTAGTAACGTGTTGGCCGAACGCCTGCTTATCTTCGGGTCCTTTACTTAACAGCCTCTGCTGTTTCAAACGTAGGGCCTAGGCTATAGCAATGGCCTACTTGTGGCATCAGCCACGTTGTTGCTTGTAATTAGGCTGTAGGACACCCACACATCACCGTGATCCATGGAGAAGCACAAAGACGTGTGTTCAACCGTATCCAAAAGCCAAACCTCCTTTGAATAAACCTCCTTTGAATACTGTTACTCAACAAAGCGTGACGACATCTAAACTGCATCGCCCCCGATTGCTGCGTGTAGCAGGGTAGCTCGTCGCAGCTTTGGCTATAATCTCGGGAATACTATACAATGAAAGACGATGAAACGCTGTAAAAAGTTTGCTTGACCAAATCCAGCTTGACCAAGTCTTTCTCAAGGACCCTGCAACAGTAGTTAGCCTAAAGCAAATGTAGAAATGAGTTGAATGAGATTTTCGCAAGCTGAAGAAAACTGAACAGGTTTTCTACAAGGATTGCTTCCCGAAGGACAAACGAGGTATTCAGCTGTAATATTTCTTTTAAAAGCTAATAAAGTAAATGATAATGCAGTTCCATTGTACAAGTGTTATATGCCTATGAAGTAGAAATTGCTTAAGTTTCACGTAACCCATTTACATTAAATGCAATAAGGAGGGGGGGACTATCGCTAACCGAGTAATTGGCACAACGAATAACAAATTATCGAATTCAAATTGTTTTCTTGAGAGCAACATCTCCAACACTTTTGGGTCTCTTTCTGACTTTGGCCGCGAAGGCAACGCATCGGTCATTCGGTGCTTCAGCTTATTGATGGTAATCATTTTATTGAATCGCATGTCTACGTTTATATAAATAAAAGTCGTGATGATTTTTCTGCCAATTTTACAAAGGAACATTATTTCTTAGTAGGTTCTACCTACAAATCACTTGCGCGAAACAAATTGCTACGCAGGGGCTTTGTTTTGTATTACGGTAATTCACAAAATAATATAACGCTAAAAATATTATTATTTTTATTATTTATTATTATTATTTTTGATCCCACCCCTTATAACGCAGTATAACGCCGGGCCAGACCACCCCAAATCGTTATGTAACAATTTGCAGAAGTACCCACCCCAGGGCACAATATTGACAAACTGAATCTATCGAAAGAGCCAAAAATAGCAGAGAAGACTTCCGAATTAAACGTTTTTCATTGTCGTCAATTCGTAATCATCCTTCATCAATCATCATAAAAGTCTCGTTCAAATTGTCAACAAATTGCAATTTAAACAAATTGTTAGCGACTTACCAATATTTGTAGCTGCATGTACATGTACATGTACATGTACATGTACATGTACATACTCTATCGTTGGGACATTTTATGTAAAACATTTTTTAAGGAAGCGTGTGTAACAATTCTTGTCACCTACCAACCCACCCCTTAAAACGGGTTACAACAACATCCTTAGCTTACCCATCCACCCACCCCGAAGTTCATGTTAATCTGTATGAGCTCTCTTTACATGTATACTAGGTGCTCTTATCTGCAGTCTTGCTAAACATTACGCATACAGTCCAACGTGCACCTACATGTACTTCAAAATTTCAGCGATCACCGTCTTCAATCTCTAAGCGTCTCTTTCTACGGTGCATATTTTGCATGCAATTTTATATGCTGTTAATTAATTACAGAGATGTTAATACCCAAATTGGTCAACCCTCTTTTCCCTTCTTTGAGGCCCCACGGATTTATCTTGGATTTTGAAAATCGGGGGACAGATTAGAAGGAGGGCGTTCCACTGAAACTTGAGAGGAGGGGTGCAAAGAGAGTAAAATCAATTGCTGCCCTTTACCCTCCACAGTAAATAAGTGCTTTGTTGCAAAACTTGCGTGAGATCTAACACAATCTGCCTTAAACGTTGTGGGGTATGGGATGCTTTGATAAATCAGAGCTACACAGGGCCACCTTGATAGTGTTTTGGGCATGGCACTGCTGCAAGTCACAGACCTGTGATAATGGCTAGGGCAATAGTAGCCTAATCGTGAGATAGGTGGGTTCGGCTTGAAGCAAGTGGGCTGCGTTTCCATTGTTGGTTAACTTACCACTAGCGTTTGACCGAGCGCTGCGGACCGTGGACACCACGCGTTCTGGCACATTGTTCACTATCACAATAATAGTACACGTGGATCATGATCCATCACGAATCTACATTGCCTACGTGAACGTGCACTGGCGACATTTTAAGCAGCTGCTGGCACTGTACGTATTGAATATTACGGGCTAATCGGTTTCACTTGGGCCTATAAATTCAATAAATTTGACTAGGAGGCCGCACAAAAACGGTTTTGGGGGCAGGAGCCGTCCACTTAAGAATCCGAATTCCAGAATATAGACCACGCAATATAATGGATAACAAAATTTCATTTCATTAATTTATATTATTAATTATTAAGTACGCTTAGTTAATATGCATTTCAATTATAAGCTTACATGTAGGCATACGAGTATTTGGTACTTTGGGAAACTGTTCAAAACTATTAAACGGGAACCGAACCCGACTTGAAGCAAGCAGTGACTCTAACGGCTGGTTGATCGACCTCGATTTTAGTGCGATTTAAGTGCGAGTTAGTGACGTAGTCCGATTTAACAAAATTTCCTGATGCTCGACCTCGATTTAATGTGCGAATTAGCAATCTGCGAATTGACGTTTAAAATCGTACATTTCTGTGAATTAAATGCGATTTAACAGCCAAAACAACGAAAAGTCAGTTGCGTTTCAGGATTCAAATTTTCACGATATTATTGAACATTCACCCCTTTTGACACGTATTAACACGATTATGGCCTTCCGGAGTGCAGTAATATTTGTGCACATTGTTAACTTGCACTTAAACCAAGGAAAATTGTCGAGCAACCTAAAAATTTCAGACTGCAGTTTAGCTCAAACCGCAGTTTAAGCAATGTGCTAATTTTCAAATCGAGGTCAAGCAACTAGTCATAAATTGTGTTTGCTCTCCGAAAAATTCACATCTGATCTTTCTATCGTTGTTGTCGTTCAATTAGACGACTCCTTATTCGTTACACGGCACGTATTACATTTTGCTACGGTTAATATGAATAATGATATTATAGTGCTACTTTTATCTGTTGAACCAAAGAACATGTTACAGCTTTTTAAAATTTTGAGACCCAACCTTCGGGGGCCATTCAAGCCGTTCGCGGGCCGGATGTAACCCGCTGGCCGCTTTTTGAATAGCGCTGTAATGTAGATTAAGCGTTAATCTCTCTGCAGCACGGCCATTGACCATGTAATAATAACTATTATTATCGAAGCGCGCATGTGTGTTTTCTTGAATGACGACGGTAATGCATGTGAGAATGTTCTTAGCGAGCTGCTTGTCGGACTGGTTCAATCGTTTCCGTACGCACCAGCTTAAAACGAGTAGATTCCAATTTGTTTTCTCGGCAAACAATGGCTGCACGATACAATGTCTCGTCCTAAGCTGGGCTTGCAATACAGTGTCACGCTTTAGAAGTCTTTCTTATAATGTTAGAACGATTAGCGTGTGCTCCTCGTAACTTTTTGGTCTCAGTAATACTCAATGAATTGTTCTGCGACGAGGAAGGGAAAATTGGCGACAGGCCTACTCGATGAGCAGTGATAGCCTAGCATTAGACCAAAATGGAATATTCTTAGATTCTGGTATCTCGGCAAATAATCCCTAGATTGCATATTTTGTCAAAAATATTCTCAGCTTCCATTATAAAATGCGTCATTTTATTTACAATATCCACAGAAATCTGGGGATTGGATTAAAAAGCAGAGCCCTCAATCACTGAAATATCTCTATATCTTGTGATATATCTCAAGCAATGGCATGACTGTCGATGAGCCGATGTGATACCGGGCCCCCTGCGCAGTTGGTGCTGCGAGGCCGCTAGGCTATTTTTAGAATTTGTTGGCACATATATCTTACACCTAACCCTAACCCTAACCTTGGCCTATTGGTATTTTTATTGGTAAAATGTATCATAAATCAAACCTTTGTCTTCATCAGCACCCCCTCCCCCCCACCCCTCTCCCCGCTCGCGATTTCTTGAGTGTGTAGTTGACTTATTTTAATTTAACACAAATTTTTAGTTACTAAATGTCCTTAAAATATGCCCTGCTATGTGCTATCAATAACCACGAATAGGCAGAGTTGAAATGTGCATTATTGCTAAATTTATAATGTGTTTTAGATAAACATGGGGCGCTGTTTTCAAATTTCCCGGCTTACGATGCTCGCGTGGAATATTTTCATCCTCGCGTCGCTCCATGCAGGTATGAAATAATGCAGGTATGAAATAATGCAGGTATGAAATAATGCAGGTATGAAATAATGCAGGTACTGAATCGGCAACATTTAATGTATTTTTTCCATCGTCAAACGTAAGAAAATTGTATCATTATTTTATGACGAATAAATGTCTAACAAGCTGTTAGTCAAAAGACGCAATCTATGATATATCGTAGCTACTTTCCTTGACATATTAAACATTAAATTTGATTGCCTTGAAATTTTAACAGTGGGGTTGGGGATGTTGTGTCTCCGCCAAATTTTTTAAGCCCTCATCTCAACTTTCAGCCGCCCGTTTAAAAAAACATGTTGTGAATTTTTAATGCCAATTCGTCCCTCAACATACCTATCTTTCCATGTTTTAAGTTTTTTTGGCAAAAGCCTCCCTTAGCACCCTCACCCCGCTCCTGAATTCTGCACGGGGGGGAGGGAGAATTGGGAGAATTGAGTGACTGTCCATCGAGGAAAATTCTGTCAGACCCCCAATTCCATTGTCCAACCCCCTCGTTTTAAAATCATTCCGAACGTCAACCCCTCAATTTCGTCCATGTGAGCCCTGAGCAACATTAATGTTAGAAATGGCATGCGTAACGGTGAAAGTTGCATTACTGTTGCAGTGCTGACGGACGCCCAGTGCGGCCCAAACGGATTCGCCTGTCAGACCTGTACCGCGGATGGAACACAGTGCGTCACGTGTCCTCCGCAGTTTGGACTAATCCTCACGCAACCCACCAAATGTACAGGTAGGCTTCTCCGCAAAATTTGGGGCTAAATCCATCCATCAAATGTGCAGGTACGTATACAATGTATAATGCCCAAATAAGTAATGCATATAAAAGTATGCTGATTTGATCACAGATGGTTAAAGTGGGCCGGATCGGCCCGAATCGTGGACCCAAGGCCCCAGTCATATTTCATGCGACGATCCGGTGCCCAAAGGACTGAGCCGGATCGCACAAGATTGCACCTGGGGGTTGCTCATTTATGGCTTTATTTCATACTTTTAAATTGGTTCTTTGTCCACCGCATCGACTACGGCAACAGTTTCCCAATAGAAAGTTGAGAATAAGAAACTTCCTTGCTTCATTTAGAATGCGGCATGCACTGCATCTCGTGTACAACGATCAACAACTGCACAAAGTGCGACGGCGGCTTCGGACCCGATTCAACGAATCCAGGCGCCTGTGGAGGTTGGATCCAAAGAATACAGACTACTTTCAACCTAGATGTGTTTGGTTGGGGTAGTTTATGAAGATATGAAAGCTAATGGATTAACACGTGAGGATGCAACGGATAGGTTAAAGTGGAGGGCGGGTGTCCAATCCATAACTGAAAATGGCCTACCCCTGCGTAAGCGGTGAAAACGCGCGTGCGTGTGTGTGTGTCTTTACCGAAGCCCTAAAGACAGTTTATTTTAACGTAATGTTTTTTATACTTTGTTTGCAAAACAATTTTCTGCGTTGTATCTACAGTGATCTGATGTGGGAATAAAACATTGCTCGATTTTATTGCAGCTTTAACGCAGCTGAGTTATTTTTTAGCGAATTAGCATTTATTCTATTTCTGAGAGTAGGCTCGCTTGTCGGTAGTTTTTTTATAAGGAGCATTGACACTAAACTGAGTCGTCTTAACTTTGTGTCGTAGGAATCAAGTTGCACACGCTTCACGTGGCAGTTTTAAAAGCGTTGAACCGAAATTTGTATGGTCTTATTGTCACGTCACGTATTGCTAGAGTGGCTTGTAAAGTGGTAAAAGTATTTGTTAGTAACGTGGTCGGTATTTGTTCGGCAAATGGCCGTCGTGCAATTGGTTTTGCTGCACCTACAATTTTGGAACTCACTCCTTTTCCCACTTTGTTCCTGCGCAAGCCTCCATTATTTCTTTCTGGTCTGAAACCGCATCTTTCCCCCCTGGATGTAAATTTCTCTTCCCTTGACGGATAAATAGAATAACTGACCCGAGTCTTTGTCTCCACTTTCTCCTTTCCTCCTCGGTTTAGTTTCCAAATAACACCTGCCTGGTGCCCATGACGAGGGGAGGTCCCCGATGACGTCTTTCGACCCCGAAACGGACTACAAGCCCAATATTATTATTATTATTATTATTATTTGTTCGTAGAGTGGCAGCTATTATTTTGTTAGGAAAGTGGTAGACTTTTATGATAGAGTGGCAGCTATTTGTTAGTAGAGTGATAGATACTAATTACTAGAGTGGTTATTTTGATAAATTTCTTAAGTGGCTATTTGTTAGTATAGTGCAAATTAATTGTTCGTAGAGTGGTGGAGATGTTTGCTAGTAACTGTTTGTAACAGGCCTACTACTGCGTTCTACTATAGAAGGACTACGGGTTTGTAGAAGGGCTGCGGGCCTTATGGGCCCCGATAGAGGGGCTGCGGGCCTTATGGGCTCCGATAGAAGCTAGGCTACGGGTCGTATGGGCTGCGATAGAAGCTGGGCTACGGGTCTTATGGGCTTTGGTAGTAGGGCCTGCGGGGCACGGGATGAGCTGCTAGTAGCAAATAATTTGCTTACAAAGTTATGGTCG
The DNA here is from genome assembly GCA_034695025.1 of Chamaedrilus cognettii. NCBI lineage: Eukaryota > Metazoa > Annelida > Clitellata > Enchytraeida > Enchytraeidae > Chamaedrilus > Chamaedrilus cognettii. The sequence goes on from JAQIWG010007590.1 coordinate 7,836, forward strand.
TTTGCAGCCTGTTCCTCTCAGAACTGCGCCGGCGTTTGTGACGTGGCGGGGGCGGGGGAATGTGACATCTGCAGCCGGGACTTTGGCTTCGACGCTAACCACAACTGCGTCCGTAAGCACCAGCGTCCTAGGGGGTCGTTCACATTCATTATATAGCGCCAAAAATATTCTTTTTTATTCCGCCGACTAACCTTATAACGCAGTATAACGATGGGCCAGACCATCCCACAGTATTATAATATAACAACTTACTGAAATACTCACCCCCAGTGCCAGAAAGAAAAAGGCCATCTCATTTTGCATGATTGTACATGCATACATGTGTTAAACACATGTATTAAATGCAACGCTATGCATTCTCTGGCACTAAAATGGCCCCCGTGTACTGCTGTGCCGTTAAACAACAAACAAACAAACAAACAAACGAAACATGTATCAAAATGCTGATTTTAGAAGTTGTTTTTAAATGCATGTGTATATATCACATGGTTATTGCATCGCTGACATTCTCATAGAATCTTTAGGGTTTCCACATCTTTCCATACTTTGATATGAACTTCAGATGCACATAATCTATTATATTATAGGTGAAAGTAAAAAACAGGCCTTCAAACAAGATCAAGTGAAAGATAGAATCTGTAATGCTAGACTACTACTGGGCCAACTGCTGCTGTAACTACTCCCATTACTAGAATGCAAAATACTAGACGTCGTCAATCTGAATGGAGTGCAGATTGGCTACTATTCATCTTGCAGCATGTCCGGTCAATTGTCGGCTCTGCACGGGAGGCTCCAGCATGTGCAACGTCTGTGAGACGGGATACATTCTCCTCAGCGGATCCTGTGTCCGTGAGTCAATCACCCATCTGCATTATTTTTCCTAATTCCTAGATCCTTAGACCGGGTTTCTCCATCGCGTGTTGAAATTAAATCCGAGGTCGTGACGTCATCTCACCCAATCAGCGCATTTAAAGCTTGATCGAGGATATATTTAACGCCATGTGATTGATTATACAGATACAATTCATGGATTAAAATTGAATTCTTGATGGAAAAACCGAACCTTAATCTTCTTGTTTTTTTATGGCTGGATGCTCGACCTCGATTTGAGTGTGAATTAAGTGCGATTTTGATTTGTAGTCCAAATTAATCAACAGGACTCCATGAGAGTATGAGAGTAATCTATTGAACGCTGTCATTGGTTAATTCGGACCACTGAACCAAACCTAAATTAATTCAAGCTTGAATCGTGGTCGAGCAACCAGCCGCGAATCTTCAAGATCGCCGATGAAACGGACTATAAGCCCAAGATTATTATTTATACCAACAGAAGCAACTCTGCATTGACACTCTTAATTACCGTAAGCCGGTGTCCTTTGTACTAAATTGTTTGACAGTTTATGAGCAGGGCTGTCTTCTCCAGGGAGTGACATCATGTGTTACAGTCAGCTTGCATACTGCATATTGCAGATATTTGCTTGCATTTATATTTTCTGTTACATAAAACTAATGTTTCCGTTAATTTATCTTACTAGAAATAACAACTAGATTTGGCTCTTTCTGCTGTCCAAGTTCAAAACACGCAATCGGGAACGCGAGAATGCAAATGGCAAATGGAGTACAAAAAACACAGTAGAAATTGTGTTGTAAATCTTAGGAAGAAAACCTTCGATGGCGTGTAAGAAATTTGTTAGCTGCGATCATCTGAGATGGCGTTCTTTATAGGATATTGAGTTTTTATTTTTATTTTGTTATTTAATTTAATTTTTGCACGCATAGGAACCGTCGCATAATCCAGTGCATTGCACAATGTTGTCATGACCAGTGCACGATACTTCACAATACTAGAATCTATTTGATCCTCCGTTCCTGCGTGCAGCGTGTGCCGTGAACTGTTCGGTGTGCCCTGTCGCTGGGGCGGGAAAGTGCGACGTTTGTCTTCCCGGCTTCTACCTCACCCCCCTACAAACCTGCGCTTGTGAGCACCAGACCTAATAATCATGGTGTATGAATGCAAAATCATGTGAAATGAAAATTACCCTAAGAAATTGTGTACTGACTTGATAGTGATAGCCATTAATCACCAGTACTATTCACTGGTTCGATGAATTTCATATAATTCACATATGCATATCTGCATAGCTAATGCTGGCTGTTTCACTTGATGCAGTTTTTCAGCTATTAAACAAACTAAATTAAACCAGAACTTTATGGGTTAAGATTATATATGTTATTTGTATATTAAATTATGGTTAAAGGTTTTAAATATCGACATAAATGGTCCTTTAATGGTTTGTCGAGTGTATTTCTCTACTTGAATGAATGGAATAAAGCTATCCATGCTCATAAGCATGATCAAGTTTCTACTGCAATTATTGCATCCGTGTTATACTGCAAATCCTGAAATTTGACCAAATTTTGCAAATTAGGAAAGCTCACAAAAATTGCATGCACAAAAATGGCACTGCACAAGGCATAGACTAATGTTTAGTCCTCAAAATCATGAAAATTAAGTTAAACAAAATGTAAAAGAGAAATTTTTTTTTGTTTTGATGTATTTTGCTTCATTCTGCGCAGGGATCACCACCACCGCAGCTACAACAACTACAACACCGCCACCCACAACCACAACGCGGGCTCCCACAACCACCACCGCGGCTCTGACGACCACAGTCCCCCCTCCTGCTCAGCAGACGTCCCCCCAGGGACCCGTCACCCCCAACAACCCCGGCAACTCCGGTACCTCAGCCGCCGGGCCGGGCCAGCCCGGTGGGCCTGGAGGTCCAGGAGGCCCTGGCGGTCCCGGAGGGCCGGGAGGACCAACAACGGCCGGGCCAGGCCAACCCGGAGGACCCGGAGGCCCTGGGGGGCCAGGAGGCCCTGGGGGGCCAGGGGGACCGGGAGGGCCATCAACAGCCGCGCCAGGCCAACCCGGAGGACCTGGGGGCCCAGGGGGACCAGGAGGCCCTGGAGGGCCCGGAGGGCCAACAACGGCGGGGCCAGCAGGGCCTGGCGAACCTGGGGGCCCAGGAGGTCCCGGAGGCCCTGGAGGTCCTACAGCGGGTCCTGGGCAACCCGGCGGACCAGGGGGGCCTGGGGGACCTACAGCGGGCCCTGGCCAGCCCTATGGTCCCGGGGGGCCTTTTGGGCCCGGGGGTCCTGGGGGACCAGGGGGGCCTGGGGGACCTACAGCGGCCCCTGGACAGCCCTATGGTCCTGGGGGGCCGTTTGGGCCCGGAGGTCCTGGAGGACCAGGGGGGCCTGGTGGGCCTGGGGGGCCCACGGCTGCCCCTGGCCAGCCTGGTGGGCCGGGAGGACCCGGGGGACCTGGGGGCCCGACTGGTAGTCAGTCATCGAGCGGATTATCCAGCGACCGTAAGTTTAATTATTTATTTAGTTTATCATTCTTTATGATGAAGTGCTATAGTATTTATTTTAATTGCTTTTTATTGCTTGTAAACTTAAATTTTCGGTACGGTTGAATCTAGGATGCATGTACATTACCAGAATTCAGTTGAATCCCGGACGTCTCGTCCACCGGAATTTTGGTACACGGTGGTTAATCCTCAACTAACTCTTTTCTTAACCCGAACTATATTTACACTGCACACTCTGTTTGACAGAACTGCGCAATCTGTATATCAGAACTTCGCAATCTGTTTATCAGAACTACGCAATCTCTCGATCATTCTCGGAGTCTGTCTGTCGACCATCGCCTCGGCCTTCCTCTTTGTCTGCTGCTGGTACTGCGGCCCCTGCGACTCGTGTCGGGGGGGGCGCGGGCCCAGCCGCCGGGCCGTTCAGCAAGCTACCTACAACTCACCCAAACCGGTAATACTTGGGAACTTGAATGGTCTGATGAATTTTTTTGCAGTTTAGGGACAGTGTGTAGCACAAAGACTATATACAGTGCAATTTTGTGCAAGAGAGCTGGCACAGATGCGCTCCCACTTCTTTAGTTATCTTTTGCAACTAGAACAGAGAGCTCTGGGCTGCAAGCCAATTGTTTTTCCCCGGCCTGTAATGGGAAAATAGTCCTGGATTAAACTGGTTGTGATTATGCTTGACGCTTGATTTTCTTTCACAGCTGGCCATTGGAAGAAATTAATTTTTAGTATGGATGTTTAGATTAAGCAGGTTAGGTGATTCTAAATTTGAATATGATAGGTTGATTTGAGATAAGACTAAATGGGCCTATATAGTGTTTTTCGATAACAATGAATAGCTTCTTCAGTTGATTTGGTTGTAGTTGAACTACATGTACAGAGTGGGGCATAAAAAAACAATCCCCTAGCGAATTCGCGATAACTCAGCCAAAAGTAAATATATTTCCTTGAA
>JAQIWG010007591.1:0-12172 GCA_034695025.1 Chamaedrilus cognettii
ATTAAGTTGAATTAAGTTGAATTAAGTTGAATTAAGTTGAATTAAGTTGAATTAAGTTGAATTAAGTTGAATTAAGTTGAATTAAGTAGAATTAAGTTGAATTAAGTTGAATTAAGTTAAATAAAGTTGAATTAAGTTTAATTAAGTTGAATTATTCAAGTAGCGCAAAATTCGATTTTACTGAATAACTTCCCAAATTACAAAACTTTGCCATCGTCCTTGGAGTCAAATCCAGGAAGCAGTGGAAAGCATGGTAGCCCTTACAAAATAGGAGTAGCGTTGCGTACTGCTTATAAAGCAGGAGTAGTGAACTCCTATGCCTTTCAAAAAGGAGTAGGCCTATAGAAGGTCTACACCACCATCGTCCATTTTTTCGAGTCCTACCCATTTCTAAATCCGAGTGGAGTTTAAAAAAAACCTCGTAGATGGAGACTAATCCTAATAAACTTATCCCTGGTGGAAAGGTCGACTGTGAATCTCTCAACGTCCGAGCCGAAAAGTAAACAAAATTAAGAAACTACGGCCCCCCTTATTCTGATAAGACACAACCAGTTTGTTCTGATAAGCCAATCATTCTGATCAGCCAAAGACCCCCCCTCCTAGTCGTCACTTGCGCACTGGAAAATCAGGATCATCTCCCCCTACCAACAACTTCCTGAATAGCCTTCGGTCCCCGACCACCGCGGAATTGTACGGACGGCAGTTTATTCCGTGACCGTGGTTAGGACGACTGTGGATCTATCACCGTCCGAACGGGGTTCCTGGAAGCGTCGCATTCTTTCCGATTGCAAAGAACGCGCGGCGGAATTGTCTGCGACGGTCGCTAGGTGTCCGCGACCAATGATGAAGCTCCGCGGCACGAGTCTTGAAAATGCGCACAAATATAGCGCTTCTCAGTGATACCGTTGAACCGAAACGGGATATCCAGAGATTCGAAATATCTCGACAAACAACATCACTAGATTGGATTTTTCTATTGAAAATATCCCCAGCTCCCATTTTAAAATGCGTCACTTAACAAGAAATATCCACAGATATCTGGGGATTTCGCAAGAAATCAGATCCCCAAATAATTAAAAAATATCCATAAATCCAGGGATATATCCGTAACAGTGGCATCACTGCGCATATATAGAAACTTTACTCGCCACGAAGGCAGTAGAAAACATACATAGCAACATTACACAGTCCCCTTTAACCCCTTTAAAAAAACTTTTAACAAAAATTGTTCGATAAGTTGCATGTAAGCCTATTTAGTGTTTGCGTATTGCTTGTCTTTGTTGTTTGCGAAGACAAGCGAAAATGATAACACCAAATATATGCAACTTATCTAGCGATTATTGAATATTTTCTGAAAATGAAATTGAGCTATTAGCAGATTTAAATTTAAAGTCAACTCTAAACTGACTTAAATCTTACCCTAAATATAACCTAATTTGAAGATGCATATAAATTGTTCTATAAATAGCAATTCAATTCGGTGCATTTTCAAATTTCGCCCCGGGTCAGAGTATTGTTCCAGTCGGCGGAACAATTCGTACGTGAGCAATTTGAATGAAAGGGGGGGGGCGGATCCAGTGATGGGGAGGCATAGAAGCCATGGTTCGCTCTATTCTGGTCAAAGTGCTGCTTTACTCCTTCAAATAATTTAAAAGTTACAAATGGCCCACTCGCGCTCAAAACTGTCCGCATCCATCACCCCCCCCCCCCCCCCCCCCCCCGACAGGGCGATTCTACATCATAGATAAGAGTAGATGCATCCTCCCCCCACCCTCCACCAGCTTCTGAAGTTTTGTCGATGCAAAACTAAGGGAAGTATAAGCTAAATTAAGGCCAAATAAGCCAAAGCAAGATAATCATCCCCCCACCAGCACTGAGGAGGGAAAACGTTTCCTTGACTACCCCCCTCCTGGTCGTCATTTGTGAATGGGAAGATCAGGATTATCTCCCCAACGAAAAACTTACAGAATGGCCCCTGCCCCTATACCCCATCCGCCAGTGAGCATCTCCAATAAAAGCTGTGTCATCTCGTGTTCTAAAAATAAATGCGAACTCCCCCCCCCCCCACCCCCCACCTCCCGCCTGCCCTGAATGTTTTAGCCTACGGCCCTGGTCAGCGAAGTTTCTGGAAGCTCAGAGAGTCGTGGACACTTCGTCGCCTATACCCTAATCAAGACAGGTCCGTGCCAATGGGGCCGGGCGGACGCTATACAGCATTGTTCCGGGCCTTTCTGGGTATAGCCAATTGGGTTGCTGGAATACAGTCGTTGACGCAATAAGGTCATTTACGACGCTCTGAGCCCCCTGCAGGCCGGGGAACAGAGAACTAGCTGCAGAGCCCAAAGCTCCCCGGGCGATTCGTAAAAGTGGACTAAGAAAGGGGGCGCAGTCAATTGGGCAGGAGGGAATAGAGCCGTTGACGCAATATTAAACTAAATTTTACTTCGCTCTCTCAGCTCCCTGCAGACGGGGAACAAGGAATTGGCTTGCAGCCCGGAGTCCTTCGGGCGATTCGTAAAACTGGACTAAAGAAGGGGCGGCAGTCAATTGGGCTGATGGGATAGAGTCATTGACGCAATCTAATTTTTACTACGCTCTGAGCTCCCTGCAGGCCGGGGAATAAAGAATTGGCTTCAGAGCCCAGAGCTCCCCGGGCAATTTGCAAAAGGAGACTAAAGAAGGGTAGCAGTGAATTGGGCTGATGGAATAATCGCAAGCTTATTTTGACTTCGCTCTGAATACCGTAGCGGCTTTACATGGAGGCCAAACGACGCCTGCAGGCGTCCCTGCAGAATTAGGTAAGCTACAGTCCGCTAAATTAATTACGACATGAATAATTTCTGAGCACATAAAGTCACGCGTTTCCCATTCTTTTCTACGTATTGTCCGAATGCTGATAGAATTTCGTGATGTCACTGGATCAATTCCACTGAAGGTCGAATCGAGTAATTTTGAGCCGTTTTCTGAACAGATCTAATCGTACGGTAAGCTGTTATAGCCCTAATAAATTATTCAACGTCATTTTGAGACGATAATGAAGACTTGCACTACTGCATCAGTTTTAAAACATGGATTAATTCGAGCAGGGGCGGTGCCACAAAATTTCTTTTAGTGGGAGGGGGAGGGTGGTATCCTAATGAAATCGAGTGAAAATGCACGAAGGCTGTTGAAAATTTGAAAAGGGCCGTCCCCGAAGTCAAAGCCATGCAGGGAGAGTACGGTACTGATTTTTTTCGACCAGCAACTAAGACTATCTAGTATTTGTCAGTAAATTTAATTCCTGGGGGGGATTAACTTACACCGAATATATGGAGCCAGTGGTGGTCTAACTTTCGGCGTAGAAGTGGCGTAGCGCGATTTAGCCCTCGTAGCTCCATCTATGGGCCTACTGGTCGACTACGGGTCTGCTGTGCATTGGATTTATGGCTTTTCGTAGAAGCAACTCCTTATTGGTTCCCTATGGGACTCAACTATACAATCCGAACACAGTCTGCTGGAACACGTGTCAGGAATAAAAGAAGGTCTAGGCTCGTTCTCTTTTCGACGAGCCTTAAAGGTGCTGCCACATTGGCGTCATCGGGTCTTCTTCAGGAAGATTATTCTTGCCGGAAGACACCCGGAACCCAATAGCAAGACCTGATAACAGTAAACAGAGTCGTCTTCAGCGACAACGCGTCATCCCGTAAGACGGTTCTTTGCGTAAGCGATGGTTTTATGCCAAATACATGTTAGCTATTGGAAGGACGACGCGAAGACGCATGCGTCTTCCGGAAGCCCTGTCTTCCCGCAAGATCAGGGCCGTCATCTCGCGAAGACCGTTCTTCCCGAAAGACAGCCGGAAGGACAGCCTGATGACGCCAATGTAAATGCATCTTAGAAGATGGCTTAGCGACCCTCAGGGTAGCTGATGGAGACCGAAGCTCAGGCCAGATCAAATGTTGCGGCGTTTCCTGTAGGGGTTTAAGAGGCACGATAGACTACGACTTCTTGAAAAATTTGGTTTTGCAAACCAACTTTTCGAAACTAATATTTTTTATTTGTGAATTTTTAATTTAAACTTACATGTATGTTTTTCAGATATTTGTTATGTGCTGGATTAGGATTTGACACTACATGTATGTCATGGATTTGAGATTGGGATTTTATATATTTTGCTTATGTGTTGTATATGACATTGAGCAACAATTAAATACTGTATATAAATAAATAAATAACTAAAACAAATTAAAGTCGATCATGATACGTTAATTTTCCAAACCGACTTAAAAAAATTAATTTCCTTAAAAATTACATTTCAGAAAGTCGGTTTGACTGGTTACATTGAATAAATTACTGCCCCTTGCATGCATCTTAAGCATGTGCTTTGCTGTAAAAACAGCGTTGGGGGGGGGGGCGGTTCGTGAAAAATTGAAGGTATATGATATGAATGGAAGCCTGAACAAATCACTGGATATTCTCTTACGCTAGACTGCTACCAAAATAAATCACTCGATGTACTCCTCTGCTACCAACCTTAACTTTACTTTCAAAATCAACTAGGCCTACATCCGTCACAATTTTCATTATTCTCACTGGACCAAAACCAGAGCGACAAAAACAACAGCAAGAGCTCCGCTGAACCATTAAAGTTCGTATTGATCGCTCGGACGAGGGTTGGTCATTAACCTTAGCTTCTATCGAACACCGGAAAATGATCAGGGGAATGACCGGACTATCCAGGACTGCGTGTAATAGACGATAACATTGGAAAGATTAGTCTGCGAATGCCCGTGTAAATGACCCGTGTAAATGACCCGTGTAAATGACCCGTGCGAATGACCCGTGTGAATGACCCGTGCGAATGACCCGTGTGAATGACCTCGCTAATGAACTCACACCGTGGAGGAGAAATGTTCGGAAAGACATCAAATCATTTGATTTAACTTGAGCCACTCTCGGTAGGCTATAGCAATAGGGCCTTCAAAATAAGTTTTTGTATAGGCTCTTTAGTGTTTTTTAATAACGATCGTTTTGTGTTTTAATAAAATGATTAGCCTTTACTTCATGTAACCTAATTTTAAAATTGAACTTAGCCTAATCATTAACAAGCTTAATGAGCCTATGAATGGCCCCATACAGCACTCAGCTCCCCCCCCCCTCCCCAGTCCCCCCCCTCCCCACTCGCTACTCCCCTGTAGCTGCAATAGACTAAAACCGGCAGCCAGAAGTATATGTACACATGTTGATATTTTGTCATCGACACTTTGTGTGTCCTCTAATTTGCGTCCTTGTCATCGATTTGAGCAACAAAACTTTGTGCGCCAGCGCAGAGGAGATCGAGAATGGGGGACAAACCCCGCTTCAAATTTTTTTTTCACGCGAGCATTGCTCATTTAATGAAAACGAAAGCTTTTTCCCTTCAGAATCCATATCGTGCTATATTTTGAATTTTATACCGTGGCACTGCTAAAAATTGATGCTGCAAAATTAGGTCAATCACTGCTCATTCCACAGATCAAAATGGCAAAAACGATTCAGCCTGATTTATCGGAAAGACCGTCTTGACCCCCACGCATTTTGCGACTGCTTTTGAAACACCCAAGAAGCGTCATTTTTGCCTCTCCTATTGTTAAATTATTAATAACTCTCCTATTGTTAAATCGAAGGCGCCCTGTTACAGAAGGTGCCTATTGTTAATGCAGGCTTGGCTTATCTTTATTCAGCGGGGCAACGTGATGAAAAATAGAAAAGAGAAGAAATAAACAACGAGCTTAAACCTGTCATAATTCATCATCACTACATCAATCCGTTGACAGCTGCAATCTTCTCTTGTACCTCCGCTGTGCATTAGGATATAACTTACAGAATACTAACGCATTGTACCCGGCTTTATCACCGTCCGACATGAAAGTAGTTATAGCGCGCTAAATCAAACGATATGACCCAATCCGGTTCGAATTCGGCGAAATCCATTAAGTTGACATGTTGGAAAGAATTACGACCTACGGTGCATCAAGAGCAAAATAAGAGAATAGGCTCGCAGCGGGCTGTGTCGTAACTGATGGAGCTAGCTAAGCAACTGTATGATAAACATTTGAACAAAAATGGATTGGACATGTAATAAGAGAAGAGGGTTTGTTGAGAGAGGTGATGGAGGGAAGAATGGAGGTAAGAGAGGACCGGGACGGCCACGTACCGAAATGATAGACTGCCTGCTTGAGAAGGAATCGTATGCGGATATGAAGAGAAGGGCTGAAGATCGGATAAGGTGGAAGGTTAGGACACCAAAGACCTGCCATGTGGCAGAGCACTGAAGAGAGAGATAATAAACAAAGTGTGTCATACAATTAACAAAGAGACAGTCATAGCACGCAGTCATCACGAGTCCAATTCAACAAGTTAAACATGTTGCAATCATTGATATCACTGCTTGGCATACTAGATTTTGGGATATTTTACTGATTCAGGGATATAAGTCATAATAACTTCTAACATAATCTCAAGATATCTTGGGACATTTAGCATGAAATGACGCATTTTACAATGGCAGCGTGGGATATTTGTGTCAAAAAATGCAATCCTACACTATATCTGCTAACCCCGTGCCAGACACTAGTAATTATTTATTTGATTGGCGTCAGGAAGGACATCCGATAGTAAAAACTCGGTTCCAGCAGTCCTCATCAGGGCGCAAAACAACTAGCCTATAAGAAAATAGGAACATTAACACATTAGGCGCAAGAAATGCTGCTGAATGCACGGACCTTAATCCTTATAGTGCCGTTTTTAAATTTGTTAAGAAAATGTCATTTTACTTTACCGAAAACGCTATTTTCGAATTTTCGGACATCGTTTGCGGATGAAGGAAGTTTTTACAGGAGCGGATTTTTTATGTGGAGGTAGGGGTTACGGATGACGTTGGGGGGGGTACTTTATTTTTTTTTTCATTTGGGAAGAGTTTACAAAGGTATTTGAAATTTAAACTTCTGCGTCACTAAAATGACACGAAGTGTATGTATGTATACTGCACTTGTAACGAGCCAAAAATATGTCATGCAAACGGAGATGGAAAAACATCATTTGCTTGAATCGTAGGTGCGGGAGAAGTGCAGCAGACTACATACAGAAAGCGGTTTAAAAGAAATGAGCTTTAAGCCTGGATTTAAAAAAGAAGAGGGACTTAGCCGATTTGATGTCCTCCCAAGTGAATGTCTAAGTGCCAATATAACAATGACTCTGTACCACTTTACTGGTGCGGAGCATGAAACGGGTTAAAAACCCGAAACCTCCGATCTATCATTTATTTGCGCTTGCGCCGCAAAGATACCTGGATTGAGAGAGTTGACGTCGTTCATGTAGCTCGATATCGGGTCCATCACCGAGTCGAACAGCGACCCTCCCCCCGCCCCGCCGCCGGGCCCGGAGGCCGACCCGAACCCGCTGTTCCCGTTCAGGTCCGTCAGCAAGCCCCGACACCCCACCCCGGCCGGCCCGAGGTGCATTGGGCTCGACTGGTGGTGATACACATCATAGAGTGACAGCGAGTCCGTCAAGCTCCGATGGGAGGCCGCTGCTGCCGCTGCCGCCGCCGCCGCGTGGAGGGAATTCATGGGGTGGTGCTGCGAGGATCCGTGGTGGTGGTGGTGTTGACCGATTTGCTGCTGGAGGAAGTCGCCCCCGGAGGGCCCCGATGACGGGAAGGGGGGGTAAGAGCCGCTGGTTAGCCCCGCGGCTGCGGCGGCCGCCGCGGCAGCCGCCCCGGGAACAAACGACCCGGAGTACGAAGGAAACCCGCTCCCTTGACGCTGGGAGGGCATCGATCCGGAGGAGGAAAGAATGGGTTCCGCGCCCGGGTAATACCCCGACCAGGGGGACCCGATGCCGTTGAAGAGGCGCCGGGAGGCGTCGGCGGACGAGGGGGTGTGCTGCATGGGGGAAGAGGCCCCGTGGGCCCCGGAGAAGTTGGAGGATGAGTAGGAGGAGAGGCCGGGGTGGATGCCGTTGGATGCCTCCATGGGACCGCGGGGGGCGGGCCGGGGGAACAGGGCGGGTATGTTGAAGCGGGGAGCTGGCGCTAGCAGGACGAGGTCTGATCACACGTGGTTGATTGTACTGACTGTCATATTGGCGTTCATTGTTTGTAATGATATACGTTTCTAAGTATGAAGGAATTTAAAGATCGATTGATGCACAAGCAGAGAAAGGATAAGCGCTATTCGATCTGAAATTACAAAATCAATGAACGGATTAATAAAGCAATTCCTAGTCACGTGCAAATGAATTTATTCCATTAAGTTCAATTAATCAGAAATTGTTTGCTACCCGGCTTCAATTAAGGGGAAAAGTGTTAAAAAGAGAAAAACAATAATATTGGCCTACCGGTAGACAATAAACTGTTAGGCTAAGAATAGCTTGAAAAAGTCCGTTAGCCCCTCCCCCCCCCCCCCCCGAGTCATGAGTTCTGCGCTACAAGTTCGAGTCAAGATGAACAGTTGTGGCGTTCCCAAAACAATTGTGTCGGCCCAACTCCCCGTAGCTTTCCTATCTAAAATTTCTGCCGCCGCCCCTGATGGGGTCATAGCCCCCATAGCCTTCCCTCTTGATCCAAAGCTAGTGGAATGCAACGGTTCAAGGCCAGAATTATCGAGTCGGGAGAGGGCTGGTGCTTGGTGGGGGAAGGGGGGGAGGCATAGTGGATGGAGGAAGGGGGAGGGGGTTGGGGGAGTACTGGGGCGCGGAGCTAGGCAGCGGCAAGTGCGTCGGACGAGATTGGTTCTGTCTTCCACTGCCGTACATCACTCAGAACTAATCACGTGTTCGCCCGCGGGCCTCTTCGCTGCATCCAGTACGCGCCAGAGTTAGGCGTTGCACTCGGATCGTTGATTCTTTTACAGAAATATAATATTTGTGCAGTTTAGCACGAAGACTATTATAGAGTCCGGTTCTGTGCAACTAAGCCGAACAAAACCGCTTCCCCTTTTTAGTCGCCTTTTATTACTCGCCCGGGGAGCTCTGGGCTGCAAGCCGATTCTTTGTTCCCCGGTTTGCAGGGCTGTTATAGAAATGTAGTAGAAATAGTAATAGATCAGCAGCAGCGCGGTATCGACTAAATATCGAATAAGGCTTAGATTTCGTTTTCGCACTGATTTTTTTCTTAATACATTGACTTTTAGTCTTTAACTGAAGTGAGTAGCCTTATGTATGGTATGCATCTTAATTCACCACGAAGGTACTACAAGCCTACACGATGAGCAACGAAAATTATATGCAACTTATAACGCGCATCGGGGGATTAATCCCCGTTCTTCAGTTCAGACTTCAACTCAAACCCCGCCAGTTGATAGCATGACAGTCCCCTTCAAACCCCCTCGTCGATGAACCAAGCCTAATCATATTTTTTCTAAGAATATTCGATGAAACTTATAGCTCCGTTTTTAAAAGGTGGCTTTTGAAGTGGTAGGCCTATGCGGTGGTGGATAAGTTAAGAAATTAAATATATGCTCTTAACGATTCAGAATTTAAAGCGAAGTCTCTAAAACAATGACGTGCTTAACATAGGCCTATGGTATTAGTATATTTATATAATTATAAATATATATAATTTATATTTATACATATTTTTATTTGTATATTTCATTTAAGTTTCTATTTCTTTATTGTATTCTGCCTTGATGGTGAATAAAAGATTTATATTAGGCCTTTATAGGATAACACGATTAACGACATTTAGGCACATTAGACAAATAGACATAGGCCGACTGAAATTAGAATCCGTCTCAATTTCACCAACGCTGACCAACCCGGATAAGAATAAACTAGACTTTTTCAAGGAATCAATTTTTCAACAGCGAACCTTTTATCTAACCGCATTGCCATTTTTTGCATCCGTTGCCCATAATACGCCCGTGTGCGTATAGAGTCTATAGGCGATCAATGTTCGGTCCTAAGTGCATACCTTTTTGTACCGGTGGCTTTAGCCCCGGGCTATCTATATATCCCCGGGTGAGAGAACTGTATTGAGCTGGCAGTGCCACCTCGTGCATTATTAATGCTTCGTCGATCATAAAGATGTCAGACTGTCACTCCCCCAGCATCCTCCCCACCCCACCCGCCATTGACCATGAACATAGCGCTTAGACAAAAAAAACTCCGTGATAACGCCGCGTGTCAGTGTTCAACGACTTCAGACTAGGGACACCGGCGGACGAAAATGGAGTATGCGACAATCCATCTGGGCTCTTGCTAATTTGCATATGGCCTGAAGGAATTCGTTGTTTCTGAAACTAAAATAAGTTGGGTCAGCAATTTCGGATTAGGGCGCGTTTGGGTTAGGGATTTGTTTAGGCTTACCGATTTAATTTTTTTAATTTTCCCCGTAGAACTTTGGCATGTAAAAATTGGCAAGAGCCATGATGGATTGGCGCAGATTTCATTCTCGCCACCAGCAGCGAAGTGGCCGTTTTAGGATTTAAAATGGGCGGAGTTTAGGCCATCTAGTGTGGAACAGTGGCGGCAAGTAGCGACAAAAGATTGCGCGCTGCTGGCGAATCAATAATTCAGCATTAAATTCTCCGGTGCTGGAACAAGACCAAGCGACAGCCAATCATCTTGCACGTGTATTAATCATATTAGTTTCAAGCGAAGGGGGGATGATTTAGCGTGATTTTTCGTCTAAATTTATGATTCAATTTTGTGGCGATGAGACGGTGATACAGTAGATTTTGTCGATGAAAGCAGATAAACAACAAATCATGTACGGTAGGCCTACGGTAGTCTTCTTTCCGCAGGGAAAGAGGGGGGTCTGTGCTTAGGAACTTCGTTGCTTTGTTACACAACACACTGTAAAACACGATATTCTTGCTGAATGTTATTTTCGCGGTTTTGCCTCAGACAATTTCGCTGCACCTAATTTTTGCGTTTTTGAGGACTTCCCATTATAATAACTTCTGCAGCTTTATATTTGCTGCATGCATGTCATTTTTGAGAGTTTTTCTGAAAATTTTATTTTTTACAGGTATACCTCAAATTAAAAAAATTGGGTGATAGAGCCTACTATGCTTATCTCGTCCCTCCTTGATAGTTTACGCGCCCATGACGCCTACCGTTGGCAATACTGGCTCTGCAGTTAAGTGGCGCTTCTAAAACTCAAAATCTGGTGATTTGGACCGACGAGATATCTTTTTCCTTTACGAAAATGAAACTCGCCAGTGAAGGGCGGAGGTGTAGAGTCTGAACTTTTTTTGAAATTTATATAAGGAACATAAATTCCAGCTGCCTTAAAACTAAATGGGTCTAAATTGAACTATTTTTCCCACTTGTCATTCTTACCCGTGGTATATTGTGTTTTAAAAGGGCATGGCAGTAAAAACAAGGGGGGCATAATCTATAAAACAGGTGGGCTTAGGGGGAAAGGCTTGATCGGCAGAGAAGGGGCTTAGATCTCACACTTGATCCTAAAGAAATCGGTTCTGAAGTTCCTGCAACCAGGGAGGAGTTGAGTCGCCCTACGCCTTCTTCTAGTCCTGCCACTGCAGTGCTGCACTGGCTCCAAGCCTCCTTTGAAATGCAAAGGCCCGGGGCGATTTCGTAGGGGGAGAGATAATGTAATCCCCGCCACTACTGAGAGCAGCAGCTGTTGCGTTCTGTGCAGGGCGTAGGACGCAAGACGCTATCGCATAAATTCATCCCCCGGGGGGGATGAATTTAACACGCGAGCCAAACTTTCTGTTCGGCAGAGGAAAACCGTTTTTGAGTTTGCACAAGAAAATCTGCCCCGATAGCAAATTACACACGCGCAATCTGGCAATACGCATAGGCCTATAGTGAACGCTTTCAAGATCGTGAAGGCCAATCACTACTAGCCCATATACTGTAGTCTAGCTATAGCCGACTTATAGTATTGCCATTGGTTGAGCCTACTGTCATTATCAGTCGATATGCATAATAATTTAATTGGATATGCCCGATGATAGGCCTAACGTTCACTATAAGCAGTGTCAAGAGTAAACTATGTTAGTTAAATGTTCAAATGTGCCGCGTTATTATTAGTACCGTTCTGCATAGAACCATAACTTTCAAATTTAATGAAAAAAAATTAGCAAAAAAGGTCAGACCATTTGGGTTTCGTAATCGTTGTAAAGATGCGTGATACATATATGTACTGTATGGCGGCTAAACTTACTACGTATATATA
>JAQIWG010007592.1:0-12170 GCA_034695025.1 Chamaedrilus cognettii
AGGGAGGAGGGGGGGGGAAGTCTGCGGAAGAGTCATCGATCACCGAGCGCCGAATGAGTTAATTTTCTCGCCTTCACGTATCGCGTGACGGAAGGACGGCGGGGAGCTGGGGGGCCACAGTCCACTGAGAGAGAAATTAACTGACAGGGCAGTGACTGGCAGGGCAGGGCTGGTGTGTGGCAGTGACGTGACAGGATTTCAGTTTATAGGGGATTTAAAGAAAGTTTAGGGAGCCTAAAACACAAAATTTTGAATAGTCCATGTAATTTTTGAGATAGTAATTCGCAGGTTTGAACACGCACAATATTTACTTAAACATTATGAAATATGACCATTTATTAAGATATAGCTTCACAATTAGTTAAAGCAATGAATAACAATAATCGTTGTGCTCACGTATATTTCAAAGAACGTAACGTAAAGACAGCGGGAAGCTGCAGAGCAACTTGACTGCGTGGGAGGAAAATTAACTGACAGGGTGGCAGTTGGCCCGGTTGTATAGGGGGGACAAGGGGGTTTAGGAGAGGCTTACGTCTGGTTGTCTGACCTCGATTTGAGTGCGAATTGCATGCGATTTAGCTTCGTAGTCCAAATAAACCAATGGGACTATGACAGTAATCTATTGAATGCTCTCGTTGGTTAATTCGGACCACTAGCCCAATTCGGACCGAAGTTAATTCGCACGCAAATCGAGGTCGTGCACCCAGCCGTTAGAGAGTTTCCAGTTGACTTAGCAACGTCCATGCATTCAAGACTCTAAAATTGACATTATATTAAGATGAGTTTGGGGCACGTGCCAAGCCCCCTCCTTGTTTTGGCTTTGTGTACAAGCTAAAATGTAGGCGAGTCCTTTCAAGACTTCTTTCTTTTCGTGATTGCAGTCTGCGAAATGTAACGTTAATTGTAAACACAATTGGTAAAAAGTGTCAAGCGCGTCCTTGAAAGACACGTACATGTAACTATCATAGTATCTATCTACTACCAACGTATCAGATCCTTTGTAAGTTACGTATGAGAGAAAAAAGTTTCTGTCAGCCTTAATTGAGTTCTAATTGGCCCCCTCCCCCCCCCGTCCCTTCCACAGTTTTGAAAGCTGGAACCGCTGCTGCAGTTGGCTTGTTTAGTGCACAGTGAAGCGGGTGACTGCGTGGCCTCGAGGGTGATGGCATTGGGGGATGGCGTGGAATGAGCAGGCAGACGATCGGGTCGTTTGGTGACGAGAAGACTCTTTGATTGTCGCAGATCATGATTGCATTAGAGTGTTTGCTTCAAATTACTTGAGCTACTAAGTGTGGTCTAAACGCAGAAATCTGTCTTTGAAGCTAATTCGAAGTCTTTAAGCGTTAAATTGCTGTAAATGAAGAATTAGGCACGAGGGCTGTATCACGTCACTTGCTGTCACGTGAAATGATGTGTTTGAACCGCTGGAATGAACACAAGTCTCAAATGAAAAACCCATCTGAAAGGGGGAAAAACTCGATTGAGCAGCTCAGATAGAACAGTGCACATGATTGATTAAGAAGCATTTAGAGTTCATCCTACAGACTTAGGCCCTATGAAGATACACGGTAGCTATTTTTTTTTGTAAATGCGCGACTTAAATTTTAATTGTAAGGCCTACACAATCCTGCAATATATACAGAGTGAGTCAAAAAATAATAATCCCCTAGCGATATGGCGATAACTCTGTCAAAAAATAAAAAATTTGTGTCATATTTGCAAGAATTGTAGCTGAGATAATTTTCAACAAGACCACCAAATTTCATTTGGAAATATATTTTAGTAAAAAAGCTACAAATGCTTGAGCAAAAAGTTCAAATAATCTATTTATATCGAACGTGATTAAGTCCAAAAAATAATGTATGCAATAAAATTAAGCTCATAAAAAAAAAATTTGTCCTGAATTTCATGTTAACAAATCCTTGTACTCGTGCTGGATGTATATTCATGACGTCGTGTGCCTGAGATATCGATAGCTCAGTATGCGATGTTCACCTGCTGCATCTCACTGCGGCCCAAGCGCTGGAAGCATGGTTTCGTTAACGCGGCAAGTTGGGCACGTCTAAAATGACCAATCTTGTGCAGGAGGAAAATGGGACTGAAAACGCTTTGAGGACAAGGTTTGATGGCGAGGACACTTTGAGTAGTCTATTCTTACATGCTCTGCGCGCTGAAACAGGTGCAGGCCAGCTACAGGCAAAATAACCGGGCTAAGCGAGCTTTAGAGCGTTAGTTAACTCGATTTTTTAACTTTTTTCTAAAACAGTCATAACATTTGAAGTAAAAATTATTTTCGCATGAAATTCGGCAGTCTTGTTGCAAATTATCTCCTCTCCAATCCGCAAAAATATGAAATCAATATTTTAAATTTTGACTGAGTTATCGCGATATCGCTAGAGGATTATTATTTTTTGACTCACTCTGTAGGTGCAAGGTTGCGTTGCGATGCCAACAGTAAGAACAAAACTATTTATCACGACACAGGTAAATATATTTTGAAAAGTTTAAATTGTCAAATCGATCAAAAATACAGTATCGCATTCGATCGAATTGGTATTGATGTTTACAGGAATTACAGTATAGGCCGAATAACTTGTAGAAATTTGACCGATTCCTCGAAAGCAAGGCCTAATGAAAAACAGGCGTTCAATCGGATCACGAATTAGCAAGGGGGAAATGATTCAATGCAACTTTAGGCGTCGAGGACTTAAATTTATGGTTTAGCGTGTCCCGAAGACATGCAGATATCGCTGTAGATGTAATAGCTCAATATTACCAGTTCTCCAGTCTACCTGTAGGCCTAAGTAGCACGCTAGTTATAGTTATAAAGTAAGCAGGCTGTGCGACTCAACAATTATGCTATAGCTGTACAATTTA
Organism: Chamaedrilus cognettii; assembly: GCA_034695025.1. Taxonomy (NCBI): domain Eukaryota; kingdom Metazoa; phylum Annelida; class Clitellata; order Enchytraeida; family Enchytraeidae; genus Chamaedrilus; species Chamaedrilus cognettii. Next base: position 2,878 of record JAQIWG010007592.1, read on the forward strand.
GCAAATCCTCGCAAACATCAACAAACTACTGAACGCCAATCCAACAGTGACTGATGAACCCGTCAACCATTCCCAATCAATGACTTGCCGCTTGCGTGCAAAAACCGGACGCTTTACCGCCCGTTTCGACCGCCGTGACTGTTGTCGAATTTAATTGCGAGTCCATTGTGCGCCGAGCTTCGAAGCGGAACCGCTCAATGCAATTAAGTCCTTGAGGCGCACTGACGGCACGACTGAATGCGAAGATCCATTATTCCTTCATCGTTCACGCTGGTTACCGTATACCGATAATACCGAATAGTCTGGTTCGACGCAATCACGAGCAAATGGGCATAATACAGCTGCGCTCATCCGCTTCTATTGTCTGCGATTCTCTCGTTGTGTTTTCACCGGATTATTGTTCAAGCTCACATTGACGGGGGAGGATGAGGAGGGGGGGGGGGAGGGAGGCTGAATCGCCTCACCTAAATTGTCACCCTCCCCACCTCCCCACTACAGCTTCGAACAAGTTTTCCAATCCTTGTTTTATGTTTTTTATATATTAAGTTTGAGCGGAGCGAACAACATTTATCTTGATGTAGTCAAATTTAGGAAAAACTCCATCAGCACTACCATGGAGGAAACTGACATTCCCCTATCTCAATTTTCCAACACCTCCCCGGGGCCAAAAATGTTTTTATGCCGACACCTCGACTCATTTTCTCCGCTGCGAGCCGTGGAACAGTCACACGTATACATGCAAGCGGTAGTCGTTGTTTACAAAACGCGACGCTGCGCAGTGCGCATGCGCGCCGCGCCAACGCTCGTGATCTTCGCGCCCAGACTTGGCGCGCTGAGTTTAGTTTCGCATTCGTTGATAACGTCAATGGGCAAACACAACGGCATTGACGCGGCGTTCGATGGGGATGACGTTCGGATAACAATCCAAAGCGTTGTTTGACAATGATCGTGAATGCGATGAGTCGATGCCGCTGAGTGCATGGGGTAAGGACATTCACGAGACCCGTAGGCTGCAAACATTGTGGTGTTGGCAAAACACAACACCCGCTGCAATATTTTGGACCTTGCATTATTGACTGCCTGTAATCAAGCCTACAAAGGTATGACGATAAAATAATTTTGGTTGTGGATGAAAATGATTTTTTTAAACGGAGTGGACTAATCAATACAGTGGCATAAATGAACCCCGCTGCCTTCAAATTTTTCCACGAATGGCCCCAACATTTATTTAAGGGTTGCATATTGTATATCATTTGAAGAGCCTATTTAATGCTTTATTATTTTTCTCAAAACCTTGTGATGAAACTGCCACACAGCTAAACTTACCAGCTAAATCAGCTTGACAAACTAATCAGTTGTGCAAACAAAAAACTTACCAGGTGTTCTGATGATGACGTTCGGATAACAATCCCGGGCTGCCAAAAAAAAATTTGCGCTCCCAAAAAAGCGTTGTTTGACTACCGTTGATAAGCTCATTGTAGGTCCAGGTAAATTCAATACATCTTCTTCAGTGTTCTGGAGAAGATGTTTGACCACTACACCACAGCGAAGCGCTGTGGTGTCGTGGTTAAGACGTCGGACTTTAGAGTCCAGAGGACCAGGGTTCAAGTCCCCACGCCGACAACTAAGAAACGATACGTTAAGGCTCTTTTACAAGGCTGTTAAACACACAAGTGTCGCTGGCTGCTAACCCCGTGCCAGATAATTTTTTATTTGGTTGGCGTCAGGAAGGGCATCGGGCCGTAAAAACCCAGCACCAGCGGTCCTAATCGGGACGCAAACGTGTAAACCTGTGTGAAAACATGGACATTAACAGCTTACATTATAAAAAAGCTTAGTTTAGTTCTTCAGTGTTCTACAAAATGGCAGATTTTTGGTGTCCAAACTTTTCAACCATGCGGAACTCAAGACATCAAGCCAATGCAAATGTGAACGGAACAACTATGCACGAAGCATTCGGCTATTCAAAGAGCGCGAATGGGTCATATCGATGCAGCCAATACAACCGAAAACCATAACATAGCATGCGGTCTGGAAGGGCATGCGGCGTGGAACATAAATGGATGCGTGCGCGAGTGAAGCATGTCACTTTCACTCTGCGTACAGCGACACGCGCCGATATTTGCTTGCAAGCCGTGCACAACAGGCATGGCATTGTCTTTCGTATGGCATCGCCATATTGAGTTCCCGTTCAGTCGCGTAGGCCTATGGCTTTAAATTTGATCTGTGGTCGCAGACATTGTGCCTTTTGAATTTTGATATCAAATTTCGAGAGCCAAAAAGGCAGACTTTCCCGGAGAGATGTCTAGTGTGAAATGCGTTTAATTATTGAGGAACTATAAGAAAACGACCGCGTGGTTCAGTAACTGAAGCGCTCACTCCTGTGCCTCTTTCAGTGTTCTAAGTCAAATTGTCTTTCAGAATATTGGCTGCTATGAAAATTAACGAGCTTGGATTTCACAGTTTGAACGGTGATAGCTTAACTATAAGCGAGATTGAGATAGGGCCGTCGGGCAAACAATATTTGATGGGAATATATCCGAGTTGATACACGTAAGTGTCGAAAACGTATAATAAGTTAAGCCGCTACAATAAGTTCTTCAATAATACGTTCCGAAATATATTGTTTATTGGATATCTCCATTGCAATATCAATGATTCGTCGCTCCGGAATCATCTTCAGAAGTTAACGGTCGCACACTATGCTACTGCGTCCATGCACATGAATTATCTCCATTAGTTTTGCTATCCACGGCGTCCAGACCACAGACCGCAGACCGCAGCGAGCGCTAATTGCTCACAACACTGCGCCGATTCTGTCGATTAGGCGCCGCATTCAGTCGTAGCGCCAGGTCGAAAAATTTGGGGGAGGGGCTGGAGACGGTGATGTATACGGTCAGTAAATTCTCAACAACCGCTTTCGGAAACGATTCAAGAGTGAGGATGGGGGGGGGGGGGCGGGGTTGAACAGTGGCGGGTGTATTGTTTAATCAGTATTTATTTCTACATCTGACCTTTGGGCTTTCAGTTGTTTTAATTTTCGTGTTTTGCAGTCATGCTGCGAATTTTTTTTTTGGCTCGATTATTGTGACCCAGAATGTATAGGCTGAGTCACTTCTTCACTAATTTGATTGAAGACAATGCGGATTTTTCCACAGGCATGGCTTTGTATAGACCCTGGTAAATTCTATTTCGTAAAGAAACATGAAATATGTTGCTGACGAAAGATGAACATTTTCGTTATCGAAACAGCGTCAACTAGTAAATATTTGGAGGCGTCATGCAGCGGACGATAACGGTCAACAAATTTTTTTGGGGGGGGTTGCAGATAATTAAAGGGAGCGACCTTCTCCCCCCACCCCTCTCACCTCCCCTGTCATGACATGTTGCGCCACTGCCAGCATTAATTGTTCGACTGGCTACAAAGGATATCGAGTCTGTATACACGTAGTTTTAGGACGCAGGTCGTGGTTCAAACGGATGACAGGAGAGCCAACAATCCGCGTTCTGCTAATGTTTCAATCTCGTCCATTTGACGATCGAGCGGGCAGGAAGAGCGCGTACAATGAGATCCAAAGTTTATGTTGTCCGCCGGCCGGCAACGATTCACGGTAATTCAACGAAGTGATATTTTTCGTTAATGGTAACGATAACGAAAATATTAGCTCATCATTAATAGTAACGAAAATGATTGGCAGAAGGAAAACTGAACTTAAAATAAAATGATATTTTATTTAACGAAAATTGAACTAAAACTAAGATGACAGATCTCGAACTAAAATATGAAAATAACAATTTTCGGAAAACTATCTGGATAACGAAAATCATTAACCATAACGGTATACACTATCTCGAAAATATGGTGTAAGGCCCAGTTGCTCAACCGAGAGTTATTTGATATTAAATAATCCTAGAACAAAAATAACGTCACGATCCAATCAGATCGTGCAAATTAGATCCGAGATATTTAAATAACTCGCCAATATAAGAGAGTATTCAAATAATCCTGGATCATTCAAAAAACTCTCGATTGAACAACTAGGCCTAAATGATTTTCAAAAGCATCACGCATTTGGCGATATGATAAATGAATTAAAACATTCATGTCTATGACGTCACACTAATTTGACTAACAATTTTAACATCGGATTAGTTTAAGTTTCATTCATTAGGGCTAGGTGTCTGAATTAAATTTTGTTTCATAGGCCTAATTACTTGTTGTAGGGGTGGTATTTCTGCGCATATTGCAAGCGACAGGCGATAATTATTCGTAAAACGCCGTCTGTCGAAATATCTGCCACTTGTCACTTCAGCCCATCCCTGCCTATTCAAATATCAGCGGATGTTACACGACCACGTTCGATCGAGCGAAAAAAGAACGAGTATCAATTATTGTCCCTATATTGCGGACATACAACCCCGCAGATCTCTGCGGCAACGATAGGTCTGCATTTCGCGGAATTTGACAGCTACGGCAATTAGAATCGTCGACCATGTCAGTGACAATCAAGCATCGAGTTTAACGTTCGCGTCTCTATCCACTCCCAGTCCTGAAACGCCGTGATTTGGTCATTACAAGTTGTTCCGACAAGTGCTGTTTAATTCGCCGCGGCTCACACGCCCAGCGCTCTGACGCGCTCGCTCGCCGTGAATATTGCAGCGATCGCGATGCCTGTCATTTCTCGCTCGTCCAACCCCCGAGGTTTGTTAAGCGCCAACTACGATCATCGTGAATCCCATGGCACCAGCCGACGTTAGTAGGCTTATGGTCATACTATACGCGTTGTCGGCAAAACGGAAGGAACGGGGGAGGGGGTGGGGAGGGGGTGGTGGGGGGGGGGTGGGGTGGGGGGGAACGCTTTTCTACCTAAATCGACCACGCAACGTAATGATCCGCATCTACGATTAAACCAAATGATGTCTTTTCCATCTCATTTTGCATGATATATTTTGTCTCGTTACGGGTGAAGTATACATGCATAGCCCATACGGCATCGGCCATATATTTCCTCCGCAGTCTTTTTTAGAATTCTCGCCTTCGTCAGCTTTAGCGAAGCTCACCTTCAAATTTAGTGTAATTGCAATTGTAATTTAGTGTAGTGTAATTTAGTGTAGTGTAATTTAGTGTAATTTAGTGTAGTGTTATTTTTTAGTGTATGGGTATATTCCATATAATGTGATACAACTCGTAACGTGATGTATTACTTGAGACGAGTCTCATGGCCGCGTGCCCTACCCCCCCCCCCCTCCCCGACCTTGTGAATTTGACGACTCAATTTCTTTTTCATTCGTATGAAACTAATAACTTTAGTAGCGTTAGCCCTTGCCTGTTCATATTGCCCGTCAGCATAGCCGCGATTATCGCATCCACCTGATTTGAAACACGTTTACGCCCCCCGGACACCACGCGAATCTGCCATGCGCTCGAACCGCTGCGTGCGCCGTCGGGGCCCGGGTATCAATTTCGAGGCAGGCGCGGGTGGACGCCGAGTTGGATTGGCGACTGTTTGCGGGAACAATGCGCTGATTGCAGTGACGCGCTCGTCGCTAATACGGGGAGCCCATTGAGCAAGACACGGGGGAGGGGGAGAGGGGGTGAGGGGGTGGGGGGTGAGGGAGTGGGGGGTGAGGGGGGGGGGTGGTGAGGGGTTGGGGAGCGAGGAGGGTGTGGACGCTTCCGGACGCTCTATTGAGGCGTCGCAGGGCTCGAAGCCCTGGTCGGTGGTCACCTCTGGTGGTTGTGGAGGTCGTTTGGGGAGTGTAAGGACCGTGTGTAGTTACGAAGACTATTACACGTACAGCCCGGTTCTGTGCGGAGTGCCACGCACAGACCGCTCCTCAGTCTTTAGTTGCTGTTCACGACTCGCCCGGGAAGCTCTGGGCTCTAAGTCTGTACTTGTTCCCCGACTTGCAGGTGGTTATAGGTTCGGTGCCTCGGAATCGAAGTATACACAACATGTAGCGCAATATCGGGCATTTGTGAAGTTTGATCGACTCTATAATAATTTACTTAATAATAATAATTGAATCGACCCTGTTTGTGCCAAAAATAGTTTTTTTACTCGCAAATAGCGAAGACGCAAAATTGATCCAAAAGTTTAATTTTGAACTCGAAATTAAACTAAATCTCGAAATTCAATTAAATCAAGGCGAATAGATTTGAATTGAAATTGAACAAATTGGCATCAGTATGGGGTAATAGATCAAGGCTTGACGCACGGGGAGTGCATGACACAATGCGCGCGCGGCCCCGCCCTTTGTCCCTTTGCCGACAACAGTGTCTGGTCCATTAGATGCGCTGCCGGACGGCCGTACACAGCGCTAATTACCCATTTATCGCGCGTGGGTAATTACCTGCGTGTCAGTGCGGCCTGAGGCGGCTGCGAGGGATGGGGAAGGCAGGAGTTACCAGTATCTCCCTCTCAATATTGTTAAAGTTTAACGTAGTAATTTTATAACTTATGCTAGGAGACCAGTATCCACTATAGCCGGCTCCCGCCGTTACCCCTTGAGCCATCTCCAGTCCCCGCCCCCTGTTGAATTAGAAAAAAAAACTGAATTGGTGCATGGATCATAAGCGTTAAATTATATCAAATATCTTGCGAGTAATTCCATTTGTGCAGCTTAAATTGCCACATTTTTCTCAACGGATCGCCTATATGAAGTGTATCGTTCAAAATTGAACAGTCTACCAAGGTGTTATTTGTGAAAAATTAGCGATGCTAAATTTTTAAATGCGTATTTGTGCATTCGAAAATGTGTCTTGGACTATAAGTTCTGCCACTCCCTCACAAACTCCTCCCCCCTCACCCTCCCCCCCCCCACCGCTTTGACGAAACGTTCCGGGTCCGCCCCCGAGACTCAGTGTTGCCCGAGCCGTAGCATTGACTGTTCGCGAGACGAGGATGCGACCAGTGTCTGTAGCACAAAGGAAGTCAGACTACAGCAGCGTCCGCTTGTCTGACGCGTATCAACGTCTAATGGAGTTTGTCCGATTGCACTAACAGCGGATATGAGAGGGGGGGGGGAACAGGGAATTAAGTCAATCTAGGCTAGGGGGGGTGGGGGGGAAGGGCGGGATGGGTTGGGGGGAGGGGTGGTTGGGGTGATCGACGTCATTACGTACAGGAGCTCGCATCGATTGAGGTCTTTTGGGGGTTGATCCCCCCCCCACTGTTACTACTGTTAGGATTCTGCTTAAAACACGACAGTTACCTTTAACAACAAAAGAGGTTTCAAAATGTATATTTCCATTTGTTCCATTTGATTTCTGTTGACTTTTTGTTGCTTTAGACTTTACAGTGTTTACATTGCATGTCTCTGTAGCTCGATTGAAGACACAAAAAAGAAAACATCGTTTAAAAATATACATATGCTAAAAACCTATGTGTAGGCCTATGGTTAAATTTCAGATTAATGACTTCACATTGTGTGCAATTTCACGATCAGACGACGACCTGCACCCAGGCTGCATGTCCCATATTCTCTCCCCTATTTTAAACTTTCATTCAGTCCTTCTACATTGTAGCCTCTACAGACGGCATGCGGGGAGCTCAAGCTGAAAATCTCGCCCAATCTCTACAGGTATGCACAATTTCTTCTTTTTCTTCTTAATTTGTTCTTTTTACTTAAGCATTGCCATGTTTCCATCTGACCTCTGACGTTGACCATTCTCTATGCTTTGGCAGAGGATTGCCAATGGTCAGGAATTCATTAGGGAGTTATTATCAGGGAGAAGTTTAGTAGGAGTAGTACTCCAAAAACGATGTTGTTTTGAAACTCTACTAGAATTTAGAAATGGGTAGAAGTAAAATTACTCGTAAAACTATACGACGGTGGAGTAGGCCTACTTCATGCTACTCCTTTTTTTGAAGGCGTATACAGTGCACCACTCCTGTTTTATAAGCAGCAGGCGTAACGCTACTCCTCTTTTGTAAGGGCTAAGCTGAACTCTGGTTATTATCTCAACGCTTCCTGCATACCCCGGTCTAACCTATGACCTCTCCGCCTTCTTTTGAGGACTTTTAGCGACGCCCACTGCCACCGTAAAGCATTTTAGCGCGAGAGCCATTGATACTCGACGTGCAAGTTCAAAGGGAGCGTGCACTCCGGTGCAAAGTGCGCGGACGCAGTTTATTGGTCTCGGCGGAGCTGCTGGAATAATGGACACGCGTGCAGCTGCGCGTCCGCAATAAATACATGACGTTTAACAGGCCAGTTCATTGTCGGGCCCATTGTTTTTGAGAAATTAATTAACTTTTTCAAATCTCAATACGCTAGCCTGCTTGCGGCTGCTGCAAGCTGAGAAAAGCCTAGAAAAGCCTAGAAAAGCCTAGAAAAGCCTAGAAAAGCCTAGAAAAAGGCTTGATGAGCGCAGAATTATCATATTGAGAATGGTCTGAGTCAGCTAATGGCTGTTCTTGCGAAAGGGTTCAACAACGCCCCGTATTAATACGACCTATAGCTAGAGTTCAGTTTAGCCCTTATAAAATAGAAGTAGCGTTACGCCTGCTGCTTATAAAGCAGGAGTAGTGCGCTCCAATGCCTTTCAAAAACTTGAACAAAAGTTTTTTTTCAAGTTTTTTTGTAATACCATCGTCCATTTTTACGAGTAATGGTACTCCTACCCATTTCCATCCACTCCTACCCATTTCTAAATGCCAGTAGAGTTTTAAAAAAACGTCGTTTTCGGAGTGCTACTTCTACTAAACTTATCCCTGCCTATAGATTGGACGCGAGACAGGCCTACGTGGCATGTGACTATAAAAGTTAGTGTTAGTACTGAATTAGCCTGTAGAGTTGGCAAGTTAGGACTACAGATCTTTGCGTATATCGATGAAGATTATAAGAAAGATTAGCGTTACAGCTATAGTGTTTTATGAAAATAAGCGTATGGGGTTTTGAGAGAGCGGGAGAAATACGCATTGTTGTTTACCTATTCCGAAGGACGGCAATCCAACGTAGATTATCAGTCACGTCAGCGATCCAGTAGGTAAATTGAGCCGTGAGTGCGATCCTAAAAGACATTTAGTTCGTGCGCCCTGCCAGCGCGATCACACCCAACCAGCAGCAGCAGCAGCAATTACAGGCGTCAAGCGCGCATTAGAACACGCGCGTGCAATATTTACACGGAAGACGAGACAAGCAACACCGGATATTTTCTACTTCCGGTTCCGGTACCTCCGGCTCGGGGCGCCGGCGGGTTTTGATTAAAATGCCCGCGGGCAGTGGATTAACTATTTTTTAAGATTTGGGGTGGGGGGGGGGCGGCTGGGAAATCGCGATGCGTCCAG
>JAQIWG010007593.1:0-12169 GCA_034695025.1 Chamaedrilus cognettii
TTTTTAGTCCCACTCGCTCCCCCCCCCCCTACCTCCGCTCCCCCTTGAAAATTTGTGCCAAACCAAAACACGTATGATGCGCATGTATTATAATACATGACCCGCATGTATTACATGTGTATTCTCTCCACATGATACACATGTATTATAATGCATGTGTATCATGTGGAGACAGAGTACGTAGTGCACGTCATGCGCGTTTCTGCAGGCCTACGTATTTAATAAACCATAAAACAACGATGTGACGTACTATTGCGTCTGCGTTGTGCAGATGAAGCCTGTATACATGTACATGTATGTCTATACATGTACATGTATGTATGTATCTGTACATGTATGCATCTGTACATGTATGTCTGTATCTACATTCCTTGTGCTCTAGCCGGCGGGGAGTCCATCGAGAGGTGCCTTATGCCATTCCGGGCGTCCGCTAAGCTTTTTTCTTCTGGCGTCCTGACGCCAGGACACAGATTCTTTGTCTTCTGTAAACGCTAGGTTCTTCATTTTCGAGACTATATCCACATTGTTATGTGGCAGTAATGAGAGAGGCTCTACTGAAATATCAATGACGTCATGTACATTGTACATAATTTAATGACAGCGACCTTAAAGTGCCGAGACCTTAAAAATCTGGTGTTTGGTGACGCCGGGGTGCAAATTTTTTTGGCTTCTGAGACATATTTTCTGGCTTTATAGACGCCACGACGCGACGTCAGTTAGTGGAAGCCGTGATACCACCAGGCTCAGCCTATACCGCATAGCCTATAGTCTGTCTGTGCACTTTGCGCATTAAATAATCGCCTGCCTGTTGAGAAGTAGTACTCGCGCCTCGGGCCTGCAGAGCGCCAAGAAGAGAAGTTTCGTGAATGGCCGAAGCCGCGGACATGTAGCCTACTGTAGGAACGGAACAAGGGAGCTTGTGAATGTACAGTAGATTATTATTAAGATTTATTTATTTTTATTATTCCTATTTTTAAACCCCACTGTAAACGGCGCTTGCGACGAAGGGTTTACCAATTTACAATGTCGTGCATGTACTGCAGCTGTGCAGCCTGCAATACATGTATATTGAACGTGTATGATGCACCCTAAACTATAGACCTAGTAACAAGTTTGTGCACATTTTCTTATAGACCCATAGACTAAAAACCATGTTGAGGACTTAATTGACTATTAGCATTACATTTCAATGAATTATTATGCCATAACTGTTAATTAATGGGAAGACCCCCAGGTGTTAATACGATCGGCTTAGCTGCGACTCGAGAGCATGGGCCGTAAAACACTTATAAATAAGTCCAGCCTTGATATATCCGCAGTGTAAGCAAGCAGATGTGATTCTAGGCATGGCAGGCTGTAGGCTGTAGAGCCGCTATAACGCTTCGCGCGATGGCGTCCTGAGTGGGGCCTACCTATGGGGATTACTGGTCTCTAAAGAACTGGCTCAAAACAAACTCAAATGTCTAGATCTACATTGCACAGGTAGGAGGCCTACATGTCAGCATAGGCCCCAGCGCATTGTCATTGAGCTCGGGCCTGTGCTCTACATGCATGTCGTGCGTTCGCTTCTGGATAGCAATTAGTCGATAATCAAATAATCTAATAATATTCAATGGTACAATGATGCATTTGATCATAATTATTCTGTGACTCGCGATGAAAATACGGGTTAATATTAAATATAAAGTACATGCAGTGTAGGGCCTAGAGGCCTACATAAAAGTATGCAAGATCTGTTCTTCTGAGAATCATTTCATTAGTTGTTATAAGTATACAAGACTAGTGTAGAGTGCGTTTATTTAGCCTTAATCTCAATCGAAACAATTTACATGTAGCAATAGGTCTAGCGTACATCATGCATATACGTACTACTGTACTTTGATAAGCTTACATGTAGGCAACATGTAGTAGGCTTAGTTCTGTAGTCAATCCATCAGGCGTATGATAGGCCATAAACCTAGCACAGGGTACGTCAACATTTACGCTCAGTTTGAAGAGTAAGTTTTCAAGTTACTGCCATTGTAAAAGAACTTGTCGTTTGCTACAACAGATATAAATCAAATAGTCTAAAATGCCTGTAGATTTTAGCCTAAATCCTTCTTGATCCTCAAGATGTTTTCAATCCCGCCATGTTGGTCTGTGTGCCTCAATCGCACTTCTCTCTAAAGCAATAAATTGTAAACAGTTGCCCCAACGATGTAACTATAACATACTTGTAGCATTTTTTGCTAATATTGCGCTCGTTACTACTGGGCCTTTTTTACCAATAGGCCTACATAGCTTAGCCGTATCAGTAGCCTATCATGCATATTATGTTATTAACGGACTATAGGCTAGGCCTGAACGCTTCCTCATTTGAAAGGGCCGTGGCCTAGCCTAGGCCTATAGCTTTGCTAAATTAAGAGGCATTTTGTACTACAAAATGTCGATTAATTTAATTAAGCATTAGCGTAAAAAATTGTAGTCTGTGCTGTTATCGCGTACAGTCTGCTGTGTGTGAGGTTGCTGGCGCAGTTCAATTCACTATAATGAATCAATGCTTGTTGTCTGCTATGTGACGTTTTAGAACCCCTGAAACGCCATGCATGAGGAGAGTGGCGAGTGCTGTGAGCGTATAGACAGCGCTTCTTCCAGCGCGTCTTGCAACACTTTGACAGATCGAACGACTAAAGCCACCACGGTAATCTGCACTTAACTCATTTTAATACATTCTTTTTTGTGTACCCAGACAAAGATTTATTCGTATACCCAGATGAAGGGTTATTTGAGATATTGCAGAATTTTTTTCCAAAATCAATCATGTCGCGTGAAATATCTTGATATATTTCACGCGACATGATTGATTTTGAAAAAAAATTCTGCAATATCTCAAATAACCCTTCAATCAATTAATGATCAATCAATTAATCAATCAATTATTATTTTACTTCAGACACTTCACTGATTGAATGTGTGTAGTAATGATCTCTGATCAATTTTAAAGCCCCATCGAAACACTGGGTGTGAGAGCTTTTTTGTAGATTTCATCTTTAAATCTAAATTTAAAATTTCATCTCGTTCAATGCAGTGCTTGAGGCTACATGTAGCCTGCCTGCTTTGATTTATAATTTATACCACATTCTCTGCCAATACTAGCCAATGGTGCTGACATTGTGAAAAAAATGGCAGCCTAACGAATACATGCAGTCAAAAGTAAGTAAAGTTTTTGTATCACAATGATTACAAGGTCACCGCTGTGCCTTCTGGCTCTCATTTAACTATGTTACAATCTGAGAAACACGAATATTTATTTGCTTGCTTTATGGTGCGGTACAGGCCTGCTTCTGTTTCAATTAATTTCCAGATGACGTCCCGCGAGGGGAATGCAGCCCCCGCCTCGCTGCAGACCGGCCGTCGTCGCCAGCTTCCCATCCCCCGAGCCCCCTCAGGAGCGGGGGCGACTGGTGGGACTCCCATTCGTCGCCCCATACAGCCGAGCTCCCTGCGATCCACCGCCTTTGTCCCTAATTCATCAAATTTAGCCCCTCGAGACCTCCCTGTTTTTTTAAAACTAGGCGGCGCCCAGAGTCGAATGGATGCAGCGCATAGTGTTGTCCAGAAAAACTCAAATGGGAGGGCGACAATGGGAAAGAATTTGAAGGCGGCGGATAAAGCCGTCACGACATCTGAGTTTGAAAATGTGATGCGAGTTGAGTCCTCTGAACTCATTGGGGATGCTTCAGGCGATATGGGAGATTGCGCAGTAACTACTGGAGTAGATGGTGTAGTAGAGTCCGAACCACTCGGCGTGCAAGAATCGTTGCCGAGTATCGATGACGTCAGAGTAGTGAATCAGAGGCAGCCGCGTGAAGAGAAGCGGTATAACGATGACGTCAGCAAAACGATTGGCCAAGGAAGCGAAACTGAGATAATGGATGCTTCAAAAGCGCAGACGATAATAGTGCTGGATCTAATCCATCCCACACTGCTTGTGACTAGCAAGGCGACCGATAGTAACCATCACGCTGTAGATGCAAACCAATCAAATGAAAAAGCTGCTGCATTGTCGCATTCCGTTGATAGGTTAACGTGCGTGTCGGAAAGCAGCGAGTCATTGCTTACTGGTACGGATACTCCACCGAACAGTGACAGTTTGAAAGCTCAAGAGACTACTGTAGTTGTTTCCACTGTGGATCGATCAAAATTGTCGAGGATTGTTCCACCTGTGGGAGATACAAGAACGAAATCTTTGTTGAAAAAACCGCCAGAGGTCGCAGCAGTGAAGCAGCGCACAGGTAGACAGTTACCAAACCCTGCAGGACTGAGTGGGAAACAGGGGATAAAACTAAACGCAGCTTTGATTGGTGGAAAAGACGAACCAAAGTCCTCTCTGACTGAATTGACGAAATCGGTTGAAACAACAGAGTCCCAATTGCCAGGTCTTGTTAGAAAAACCCCTGCAAAGAAAGCCTCTCAAGAAGGTGCCTCTGAAAGCAGCGTGGGATCGATAGTTACTTCTGTTGCAAAATCAGAAACGATCCTGGTGCCAAATGTTACATCACAAAGCTCTCCTCGTGCGTTAAATAACCAACTGGCCAAAAAGTCCCTCACCGTTCCAACTTCGCGGTTAACAATGTCTGCGAGTTTTTCGCTGAAGGGAACATCGATGGCAAAGGGTTCAAATGGAGCGGTTTTAAGATCAGGCTTGGGGAAAAATCCCACCCCAGTTGCGAGATCTTTGACTCTGCCTGGGGTGGCCGGATTAACAAAAAATTCATCGAAACTGGAACATGTAAATCCGCTGGTTGAAACGGTTGAATCGTCGGATGGGAAATGTGGAAACGAGATTCCCACTGATGCTGTGATAACTGACGATCTACTCGCTGATAATTTACCAAATAGCTCTAAACTGACTGAAAATCTGGCAGCTGGAGCTTTGTCTAAGAGATTCAGACCAAACAACATTTTATCAGCCAATGTAACACTTGGCACTGCACCAATTGACAATTCGTCAGCTGGTGTTCAAGCATTTCCTGACAATGAACCATTACGCTCTGAACCAACAAACACTGTTTTACCGGTTCTTTGTGAACGAAGAACAATTGAGACAAGTAATGATGAAGCTCATACGATTCCGATTGTACATGAAAATATTTCCAATCCATTGTTGGATGAGTCAGTTGTTGAGGGCGATGATTTGATTCATGGGTGTTCCTCAACTGTCAAAGAAACTGGAGCGATATTGCACTCTAGTAGATCCACAAGCCAAGAGTCGTTTGCTGGAAATGCCATCAGTTTGCCTACAAGCGCCAATTTGACAAAAGAAGGCGATGAAATTCAAACTCTGAATGAGAAAAAAATGCAAAGTGATTGCACAACAAGTGTTGATCAAGTTAATTCATCGAATGTAGAAACTAAAAACACCTCAGATGCAATCAGAAGTATTCCAATCCAGCGCAAGCTTAGCGATAAGTCAATCGTCTCAAAAGAAGGTCGATCGTCAACTGCGAATCAGACGGGCAGTTTGATCCCAGCTAAAACGACATCGTCTGTTCGCTCTGAGCCAAACACAAGTAAACTGGTGCCTAGTCAATTGAAGCAGAGAAAAAACAAGAATTCTGAAACTTTAGCAGCTGTCAAGCAAGAGAAAGAACAACATGAAAGTCGCGAAGTAGATTTGCCGATTGATAGCGCAAAACAAGGCGTCCTGCAACATAGAAAACTGGAGAACGGTGCCGAAATAAACAAATTAAGATTTAATAATTTGCATTTCTCTGCGGAGAGTAAGCCTGTTCCACAAGGGAAGAAGCAGCATGTTGCTGAGGATAATACAGCTGCAAAGCCTGCTGCTGCTGCAAGCGTGCCACTGAGATTAACCCAGTCGCTGCGAATTCCAGTGAAACAAATCGGAGTTGGTTTGCACACAGGAGTTAGTGGAGCAGGTGGTGCTACATGTATAGCCGTGACTCAGAAAACATTAGGTAAGTTAGACAATAATGAGTGGTCTTGGGTAATTGACTAAGCAGTTCGCTAAATTAGTTCTTAATCAGGCTCTGTTTATTAACTTGCAACTGCTGAAATTTGTTAGGAAGGGTGATGAATGTGTAATTAATATTTGGTAAAACGCAGAGTTTTGACAAAGGCACTATTGCTTAAAAAGAGAAATCAAGATTTACAATTCGGTAATTAAATTTTCAGTCGTGTACAAATATCGTATCTTTCACAATGAGTATCTTGTCAGATGCTAGATACACTTGTAGAGGGCATGGAAAGTGTAAATGTTGACTTTCACTATATTTTGCAGTGAAGTGTTGTGAAAGTTTTGCAAAGTGCAGTCTAAAGTGTTATGTTACGCTGCTCGCGCTGCTAAGCTTTTAATGAATGTCACAGCTAAAAAATCTTACAGCGTAGGGTTCGAGCTCAATAACGCTCTTGATTAGTAATAATTAGTAGTACTCTTGATTAGTGATTGTAATTATGCATGATTAACTCTATTCAAATGCATGTTTTGAATTTTGTCAACTTTGAACTGTGTCAATTTTATTTAAGAGTTGTGTAAGCCTGTGGGAGTAATGCAACTACGGCATCAAGCATTTTTGGTACCAACAAGCATTTTTTAATTGTTAAGAGAAAACTAAGGTGCAATAATTACTTGACAGTAAATATAGTTCTGATTTCTGCCTGTACAGTAACAAAGCGTTCGTCGGATGTTGCTGCTCTCTCAAAGTCAACTCTGAAAGCAAAAAGTCCAGATTTAGACTCCAAGGTCTCTAGGCACGCTAGCTATTATTTTCTAACAGAAAATAAGCCTTAACATTTTTTGTAGTTGGCATGGTAGTAGAAACCTATAATATAGTTAACTGTATTACTTTGTAATTATATGGAATATAACTAAACTGAACCAAGGGCAGTTTTTGTCATCTATTCCGTTAATGTCTATATTTTTACATGGGCTGCACGTTTTGCACCCTGGTGAGGACTGCTAGAGCCGAGTTTCCTTCGTTTTTACTTCCGTGACAGCTGATTTACGTCTGATTTGTAATTAGTAATATTTGGTTTCATTCGGCATCAACACAAACAACACAATAAAAAAGTACAAAGCCCGTGAGATACAAAAGGGCACAAAATTACATGGAATATGTGTTTAATAGATATAAATGGAGAAGGGACTGATGTAAGCGACGTTTTGCAACTTCAGTGAAAATTAAATGCTAAACATTTCAATCAACAGCAAATTTTGTATTAATTATGTTCGCATTATTTTCTTGCTTTCTGCTGTTTCTCATCTACTTCTGTTCTCTGGTCACAGACGAGTCCCGTGTCTGAGTCGAAGTTGTCTCGCGGCTCGATCATCTCTGCTAAGGGCGTCCTCGCCGCACAGACCATGAGGGCCAAGTGGGCAAGCAAGCGGACCGAACAGCAGCCTCGAGGTCTGCTACTTCCACACTACCACACAAAAACAATATGTTTTCTCTCCGTATGCCATTTTTAGCAGACCATATTCATTTTGTCCCCATTCTGAACAGTACTTATTAATTTCATACCCGTCTACATACCGCATCCATCAACACATTTCCGCACCCATAATTCAAGGAAACTTTTTTTTTTCATCTCCGTTTGCATGACATACTTGTATTTTTGGTGCCGGTATATCAAAAACACACAGAAAAGATTCCTATATTTCAGGGAGGTTTGAACCACTGACCCCCTCCCCAGTCTATGGCCCTGAATGCACGCAATACAAGAGCGTTAATTGTGAACTGCTGTCCCAGACGGCGTGGCTAATGATCACACTCCGCCAGCCACACGTCGCAGTGCTATGCCCAGCCAGCAGAATGCAAACCAACCAAACGCCTCCAGCTCCGAAACTCTTTCCTCCAAGGCTTCCACCGCCGGATCTCGACGTGTTTCCACCACCAGCGTGGAGGCCTCTTCCACCAAGCGCAGTGATTCCAGCTTGAGGCGTCTCAGCCAGGCATCCAATCCACTCACTGACGTCAAAACGTGCCTCAGTCAATTCAGTCGTCATTCCTCTGACGTTATCATCGGCCAATCGGCTTCGTCTGACATCATGGCTAGTCAATCCGCTTCTTCAGACACCAACACGCAGAAGATTGTACGATCGGGTCAACGCTTTTCCGATGTGACCCGGCCGGAAAAATTTCACCATAGAAAATCTGACGTAACGCCCCCCACTCGCCTTGGTGCATCCGAATCATCGTGGATCGGAAAATTCAACCATCGCCTCTCCGATGTGTCAAAACCCGAAAAATTGAGCCGCAGTGTTTTCAACGTTTCGCGATTTCGACAACTAGGCCATCGGTTTTCGGACATTTTGCCTTCCGGCCAATCAGGTTTATCCGATGCGACGCGACCCGAGCAATTGGGTCATCGCAAATCTACCGCCGCCACCCGGTCGCTCATCCAGCTGCCTGCTCACCGCGTCGCTGATGACGTCACGCGAGGCCTGGCCGTCGCGCTGGTTCCGCCCTGTGATGACATCATCGATAACGTCGGAAATTTCCATGATGAAAAAAATTTCCATGACTCCTTGAATTCCCATGACGTCAGAAATTCCCGTGACGTCAAAAATTCCCATGACGTCATCGCCCCCGGCCTTGCGTATTCCCGTCAGCCGGACGTGGTGTCCGACTCGATGCACCCTCCCGTGTCGGCCGAGGTGGAGCTTCAGGACCTGACGGAGCGTCTAGGCAGAGCCAGGGGGGCTCTCGCGCGGGCCGGGGCAGAGCTAGGGTTGCAGGGGAGGACCGTGGAGGCATTGGCCGTCGTGGCAGCGCACTTCCATCAACAACTAACCGAGGTCGGTACTGTGGGTAGGGCAAGCTTTCATTTTTTGTGGCTTGTCAGTACTTAAAGTTGTAAATTTGTGGCTCATTACTATTAATAGGTATTGATTTGCGATTTTTCAAATAACTCCTCTTTTAAAAACTGGGCATAAGATTGCTGGTATAGGATTCTGTGGCATGGTATATACATTATGATAAAGCAATCAAGGCAACATTCTTGATTAACTCATTTCTACTATAATTTCCTTCTTGCTATTATTCAACATTTAAATGAGCATTTTATTTTTCTCTGTTCAGATCATATTCATCATGATTTCTTCCTTGATTCCATGTAAGCTACGTTTTGCTGTTTGTGATTCTAGTTGAAGACAGCCGATAGAAGGGCTAGAGATTCAGCATCACAGCTGAAGCTTGTGCAGCGCCAATTGACCACAGCCGTCAGCAAACAGGGTAGGCTAACCCCAATGACGTCACTGGACTCTAAAAGAGATTCTAAACCCATTACTGGTATAAGAGTACTATTATACTACAATGAGGGTCACGTCAGCTCAGAAATAATATGTTGCGTTACGCCCGTTCGTTCTAAAAAGGGTGTACTGATGCTGCTCAATCTTTAAAAACTGCCTTGGCCTACGCCACCATAGTTAATTTTCACAGGTAGTGTTACGCCGGCTCGTTTCAAATTAGGCGTACAATCTGCAGCTAACTTTCATTTTTGATGTACTACATGTGCTAAACTTAACCCTGGTTAGAATACTCTCATTTATACCGCAGTCCCTAAGCAACCGTTGCCGTACTCTATCCACCGAAAACGGTGGGGCCAACGGGCCTTGTCTTCGAAATACAAAATGCAGCAGGAAAAGGGAATATAGTGGATAACTGATGTATAGTAACAAGGGCCCCTCCGGACACATCCCCCCCCCTCGTAACTGCAGCATAGGTTGTTTGATGCACAGAGGTGCTGCTGCAGCAGCGAGACGCGCTGATCGCGGAGATCCAGAGCATGCAGGAGTCGAGCGAGGTGCAGTTAAACGGCATGCTGCTGAAGCACCACGCAGAGCTCGAGGGGCAGGCGTGCAGACTCAGCGCCGCGCTCGCCACAGGTAAGCGAAGCCCGCTCTGAATATTCGGAAAACATTGAACAATTTTCTGATGATTTGCAAAGAATGCATTTGCAAGATAGCGCTGTTTCATGCTTTTCAAGCCGTTTTTCCTGCGAAATAGAGTGCCCACTTTCCTAAGTGAAGTTAACCGAAGTAAAGTGGAAGTTGGTTAATAAAAAAGTGGTTGATTTATAGACCGGCCTGCAGCTTTGAACGGGTGGGGCAGGAAATTTCATAAGGGGGCAGAGTTTCTATGACATTTAGGTCTCTCGTTGTTTCCTGCCACGCGAAACAGATAACGAGGGGGGATGTTGAAAAACAAGTTCATTCAAAAACTTTCCTCACTCGACCAAAGCAACTGAACTTGCTCAGAGCGGGCAACGAAACAGTGGAAAATAACGGCTCCTTATTTTCGTTTGAAATTGAAAAATTTTGAGAGAAGTTCACTTGACTTTAGACATTTTATGCAAGATGAAAAAAGCTGTATTGCGTCACATTTTTCGCTGACGTGTTACGCTACCGGTAATAGCCCACGATTGAGCACAAAGAAGGCAGTGCACAATACAGCAGTTGTACCTGGTAAGTGTTGACATTTTTTGCAAAATTCAATAGCTTTTGTACTCATTACTTGGTAAAGTGCAGAAGAATGACTTAGCTTTTTTTGTGAACACTGTGCTTTTATCATACAATGTTAGGATGCACTTTATTGCATAAATTGATGATTACGGATGCAGGCTGCTTAGTATCGTTAAATATCGGCTTAAAATGTTCGTTTTCAGCCGAGGAGACGCATGAACAGAAGATTGCCAGCCTGACACAAAAGATGACGGAGCTGGTAAAGAAGCTTTCTATGTGTATAATGCTCCAGCCGATGTGCGGATTATCAATTTTAGAACAACAATATGTAGGATTAGCGTTTAAAGGAAGAACAGAAACAATTGAGAAAAATTTTTAACGTGGCCAGTGTATCCCGGTGCACTGACAATAATGTTTGGCTGCAATTAATATCAAACGCACTGGATGCATGTTGAGTATACAATCAAAATAAATTACCACTTTGATACAAACTGCTACACTCGTCGCAACCTGTTCTATCACGGAAAAGTGAAGTAAAATGTAAATGATGATGATGATCGTTGCTTCAGTTTAATTGGTGGAATTCCTAATGTAATATTTTTCAACTGAATAAATTAACATTGACACGATTACTTCTAATTTCATTTAGTCTAACTTAATAATAATAATAATGGGTTTAGAGTCCGTTTCAGCGTCTAATGACGTCATTGCGACCTCCCTTGTACAGTGGCCGGGCAGCCATCAATGTATAATTGGTGGAAGTCCAGGACGACGGGTTGGGAGAAAGAGTCTAAGATGGCCTAAAAACGATTTAATAGTTTTTTTCAAACAATAAACTTATTTATTAGAAGTGAAAGCTGACGACTGATGTTGTGTGATAGACAGAAGGGAGGCAGGAGAGTGAGTGGACGTTCGCCGCTGAGATGAGCGAACAGAAGGGACGCCTCTTGAAGCAACTTGCTGATTCGGAGACCGCTCACAAGACTGCGGTCTGCGGTGAGAGTTTATAACTCGATTGAAACTACTGTAATTTCAGAAAGTATGTCTGGCCAATGTAATGGAAAAAGTCTTAGTATTAGTGTGGTAATTAATAATTAATGTCATCTATATTGTTTATGTTAATGTTAAAGTGTATTATCATAATGTTAATGTCAATAATAACATAATTAAATGGTAACTATTTCGAATTGGAAGATGCAGAAAATTAAGAAGAACCGATGAAATTATTATGCTTGTGTAAACCATATTGGATCGACACAGCCTAGACCACAATGTGAAAAATGCGAATTGTAAGAAAGCGGGTTGAAAAATAGAGCTGAGATTGTTGTAAAAGGAGATGTGAAAACGGCAATGTAAATCTTTGTAGGATGTTCATCAGCCTGCTCTAGGCTAGGTAGGCTACAGGTCGATCATATATCTCACTTGTCCTGTATCTACTCTGCAGAGCTGAAGACTCAGCAGGACACTCGGGTGAAAGAGTTATCCACTCAGTTTGAGCGTTTCAAGATCTCTCTACTGGTCAGTTGGAGTCTGAAATGCTCATATTTATATTTGTCATTGATAATTATCACCTGTTTGAGCCCTATGTCTGATCCGAGCCCTATGTCTGGTCCGAGCCCTATGTCTCGTCCGAGCCCTATGTCTGGTCCGAGCCCTATGGCTGGTCCGAGCCCTATGTCTGGTCAGAGCCCTATGTCTGGTCCG
>JAQIWG010007594.1:0-12168 GCA_034695025.1 Chamaedrilus cognettii
GTTCCTCAGTCAACGTGGATGATTCAGACCGAAGTTAATTCGGATCGATCGTATCAGAACTCGACAGCATAGAGAGCAGAAAGATCCAGTCTCTCAGCGGAAGAAATTTCGCAGCATGGAAACGTGGAGTAACTCCACAGTATAGAAACGCGGCCTAACAAAAGAGCTACGCTCAACACCAATTATTCAACCGAGAGCCAAAACATCATCTCTCAGCTTAGACAGACGCCAATGGTCTCGTTACTCATAGTGCGTCTCTAAACTACCAATTGAAGAAGAAGAAGAATGCACTCTGGGCTTGAACAAGGAGGAGGAGAACGACGATCGCTATGTGGTTTTAGTAACTTGTCTTAAGAAACTTAGACTACTGCTTGTACACTGACGACAGGTTCTTCTGCCCGGTGTTCAAGTAAGGTGTTGTTTTCTCTGTGCATGTACCTACTGGCAGCATGCTTCAACTGTCTCTTGTGACTTCGTTTAAGCCATACATGTAACCTGAACATTTTTTGCTACTGTTTAATTCACATATCCATTGTTCATACTAATAGTTTGCATGCTTGTATAAAACTTTATATTTGTCATCGTGCAGTCTGTGTCCTAACTGTAAATCACTGGCTAAAAGGGTAACAGGGAAAACTAAATGAGACGTCAAAGACTAGTTGTTTACATTAATTTATAAAACCACAGATCAAACGAATTGCACGGATGAAACACCACCTTTCAAAATGTGCTAGGAATGAATAGAGAGGAAACTACTTTAGTTCTAACCACCATTTCTCACATTGTTTGGTGCACTTGGGTTTAGCCTTGGGTTCTGACTGGGTTTAACCTTTACAACTTGATATTAGTTTGGTTAAAGCCCAACCTTTAAGGCTCCTGTCCGTTCTTTTGTCTGGGGGGGAAAATCTCTATTAGTTTTCTAGCATCCAAGGGGGGGGGGGCAGTGTATGGTCTTCCTAAACCCCAACGGCTGTAGAAAATTGGATCCCTCAAGTAGACATAAGACAGTGTTTGTAGGACATGACTGCAAGAGTTTTTGGTCAATTTATGCCATAGAGAGACACAACATCTTGATTTAAGTTGTGAAGCTGGATAAACATTCAATTATTGTCCAGGCTGCCACATTATACATGTATGTATTGATTTTGATAAAGTGGGCGCAACATAATTCTATTGCTTTAAACAGAGTACTGTAGTCATTAGCGTAGAGGGTCAGAGTCTAGAACGACGGGGCGGCAGAGTCAGTAATTATCGGCCTGCTGCATATTGTGTGGATTTGTAGCCCAGAGCCATGAAGGGCTAGCAAGAGCCGGTGAGGGGGGAGGTTTCATCGGTGTGGGGCCACAATTGCAGCGTAGCTGGAGAATAATTAATATAGCTGCCAAGGCTAATAATTATTGGTGTTTAAAGTTGAACACAAGTTGTGAAGGTTGTGAAGGTATGGGTAACGTTGCATTTATTTGCATGATTGGTGAGGGTAGACCATATTGGAAGTATCACGATTAGTAAGGGCCTCTGACCGTAAGTTGTTCAATTTTTACAAATGACTACAGCATGCTTAGTCATGTGCAGGTATAGTTACACAGAGGCTGAAAATTCATAGTTAGTAAACTGTAAACGATCTCCGGAGTGAAAGTATTGTTGAGATACGGGGAACGTTAGGTGGGATTGAGTAGAGTGTGTGAGTGAAGTGGTTCGGTGAACTTAGCTACAGGTGTGTGTGAAGTTAGTTGAAGTAGGCCTACAAGGCTACTTCTATGTATGTCCTGTGAAGCTTGAGTTTACATTCGTTTATGAGTGTAAGTGGATTCTCGGTTAGGTTATTCGAGGTCTCATTGCTTCATAATGGCTTAGTATTTAAACCTTCTCTCTAATATTTTCGTTGTGATTGTTGTTGGTGAAATCATTAGGTCTGTGTGATATTGTATGGGTTTTTTCCAACAGCCAGCTTTGTGTTTGGAACTGACTTATTGTGATTTGTAAATCAAATATCCCTTGTGCATAATGGCCGACCAAGTGGAGGAGAGAAGCAATATTGGGTGAAACAAGCTGTGGTCCCGGATATGACATAAACCTGTGCCCGGCAGCCCTGCCCCTGCTGCCGCCATTGGGCAGGATGAAGAGTGGTGACCAAGTGATCCAAGTCGCTGGTCTCGGATTATGAGTGCAGCAGTTGTCCATTCGAATACCGTCAGCGGCAAAGATTTTGAGTCACTTCGTGCACCCTTTGGCAAGGGTGGTTTAAATTCGTCAGCCACAAGTGTTCCTACGATGCCTACCAGTCTACGATTGAACCACCACCAGCGACCATCAGCTGGTTCAATGGGGCATCACCTTTCCCCGCAAGGGGCTTTCTCGCAAGGGGCTATAACAACAACAACAACAAGCTGTGGAGAACTGCCGTGAACGCTTAAGGACGGCTTCATGTGATGAACTATGGGTCACATATTGGTCCAACACAACGAAGAGTTGGTCCAGAACATTCTCATTGTTGAGAAGTTGGTGGCAGGTCCTGTCTTTAGGCCCGTTTCTTTGCCTCATGGTCCCCAGGCACAGGCTCAAGTTCCTCAACACGGTGTGAACAACGACACTGCCCCGTTTTCTGCGTCGTTGATGCAGGAAATGCAGAGGCAGAACAAGCGAGGTGACCAGACCCGACGACAGGAGGCCGCTGCCCCTGAGCAGCATCGGATGGATCAGCTGCGTCTTCAGCGTGAGCAGACCACTGCCGCTGAGCAGTGTCAAGTGATCTGCGCCTTCAGCGAGAGCAGGCCCAGGCTGTCGAGCAGGGTCGCAAGGAGGATCTACGCCTTCAGCGGGAGCAGGCCACTGCGCTGGCCGAGAGACTGGTGAGGGGCAAACAGCGACGCCACGACGACGCTGCTGCTGCTGACCAGCGCCCGACAGGAAGATGCCGCCGCCGAGAGATGCTTCGCCGCACTTTTCGAGCGAGGGGGGGCTGCACGTAAACGCCACGCGTCGAGGGACAGTAACCAGAACCGAGGGAGCAAGCATGGTAGCCAGGAAGGTGAAGCGAATGAAACTCGCAACTTCCATAAGTTCCACGACGTTCTTTGCCGTGTTCTTGTTCCTTGGCCGACTGACGTCACAGATCTTCCACTCTATTTCATGGCTATGGATAGGGAGTTTCTTGAAAATGAAATACGTGAGAACCTCCAAGTGAGTCTTGTAAAGTCGCAGATGCCAAAGGAGGCATGTAAGTTGTTTGTAAGGGTCACATTGAAAAATTTGAAACAAGGACTTTTGGACCATCACGCTTTGGAAAGCAATAGGTTTCAAGAATTGTAGTGGAAAGCTACAAAACGTGCTACTGAAACCTTTTCACAGTATCATTTGAGAGTCCAATCTCTTCTGAACTATTATGTGACAAGCCCAAATGTTGAAACTGTAGAACAACTGAAGTCACTTGACATTTCCGACAAATTGAAATTTGAGTTCAATGTGGAATTGTTGACAAAAGTAAACAAGAAAGAGTCGACAGGCTTTCTCTCGTCAAGGGAGTTGAGCACCTTCCTCAACTACATCGTGCAGCTCCTCAGGGACTCTGCATCAGCAACTTTCGAACCGTCCTTTGGTGCGTCCAGGAACAACAGCGACAAGCGATCCGATAGGAGTCCAAAGGACAACAGGAAGCCTATTGTAGGTTACAGTTGTAACGCAACGGGATATTGTAGTACAAACCCTATATGCCCTAATTACCAAGAAACTGAAGCTGCCTCTGATGCAAGCAGTACTTCAAAGAAGCAAGATTCATCGGCTAGCATTAATAAGCAGCCGAAGTTAGTGAGGCAGAATAGCTCAGAACAGTCAACGGGGCTACGGGCTCAGAATGGTTTGGGAACAGAGATTCGAATGGAGCTAGACGCACACCGTGCAACCACTGTTGAAAAGACAATCATGCTTCTGAGTGCTGCATTTGAAAGAACAAATCGGCTAACCGTGCTGCAGAGTTGCATTCACATGATCAAGAGTTCAAGGAGTGTCTGCATGTCCAGAAGGGGTGTGTCTCCAAGCAACCGGTGACGTCAAGTGACGACACTTGCACGTGCCAACTGGTGAATCGTCGATCAGGTAGGATGCATCACAACCGCAACTGCACTCGTGAGTCAAGTGAAACCATTGAGTTCAATGTTGCTAGGCTACGGAATTCTTTAGAAGATCAGGTGAAGTAAGTTCAGACGCAGTTCCATCTAAGCAATGACCAGCGAGTGCCTAGTGAGAAATATTTGGTGCCACAACGTAATGTAGATATCAATATTCGAGGTCAAATGGTTAGCTGTGAAGTCGATTCGGGCGCCGAGGTCTCCGTAATTGGATCGGACTGTGTGCATAACGTCCTGGAAGAGACATGCGTCAGTAAGACTAATAGGTCCTTTTGGAGATGCGATAGAAGCAGAATTAGTGAAGCAGCCGCGCAGCATTAGACTTCCAGATGGAAAGGATTCTGAAAAGCATTGCATTGTGTGTGATTTCCCATTGTCTGCAAGAGCAAGCGCTTATCACACAAGCATATTACCAAATAATCTGTTTGGGCATTGAGGGTTTCATTCCAGAAGTCCAGTTCTTTCATGTCGCAGGCGAGCTTACCGTAGATATGGTAAGGTAGCTTGCGGAGGTATCTACATATCGTGATGCGGAACTGTCATCATCATTAGAACTACGTGTAAGGAGAGACGAAATAAACTGACACATGTTGTGCATGCTTTTGAGCCAGAGGCAGTTGCCGTGAAGGTAGATACAACTACTAGTGGTGACTGGTAAAAAATGTGAAATATTAGGGGGGACTGATGGAGAAGGAGGATTGAGGTTTTGAAGGGAGGCAGGTGTGAGTGCAGTAAACTGTGCACAGATATTAGTAATTTTTCTACCAAAGAACTGAAGAAAGGCAGATGCAAGGGATGGAGGGGAAATGCCGTTTGAAAGAGTCGAATGGGGTTTGCGGCAGAGAAGATTGTCCAGAGCTGACCAAAGCTTGCAAGGTTCTTGGCTGCAGATTAGTATTCAATTTCTGATATAGGAGCGACGAGCAGCTGTTATATGTTTGATACTATTTTCTCTTTATTCTTTAAATTTGTTTAGTTTTGGAGAGTTCCATGTTTTCTAAAAATCGTCTCAAGATTTGATCAGGGTGACTCTTCTTTTTTTATTTCTGGTGTAATGAACGGCTTGTGGGGACGTGCAAGACAGAAGGTGGTTTTTTGTGACGCATGTTTGTCAAGGAGAGAAGTAAGGGTGAATTTAAACTGTGAAAGGTAAGTATCCAAGGTTGAGGCGGCTCAGGCAGGTGAGGAGTACAAGCAGGAGGCAAGGATATCGTTTGAGAAATCTGTATTCTTGGTAGAGTTTATGCGTCGGCTTTGTTTTGCAATACGATGAGCTCGTGAATTTGTTGGAATGGAAAGAGTAGTAAAAATAGCATTGTGATCGGATATAGGTGTGTAGGTATTGTCTATGCAGGAAACAAGAGTAGTGGTAGAAAGAGTGTGTAAGACTAAAAGTGTTAAATAGATCAAGGAAGGAGGGCATGTAATCAATAATAAATTGACAATACAGGGGAAATTGTACTTCATGCACAGTGATACATATTCGACATCGTTCCTATTCATGGGAATACGCATCGAGTTAAAAAGGTCGAGTGGTATGGCAACTAAAGCATGAAGTAGTGAAAGAACACTA
Organism: Chamaedrilus cognettii; assembly: GCA_034695025.1. Lineage (NCBI taxonomy): Eukaryota > Metazoa > Annelida > Clitellata > Enchytraeida > Enchytraeidae > Chamaedrilus > Chamaedrilus cognettii. Next base: position 5,698 of record JAQIWG010007594.1, read on the forward strand.
CCAAAGAGAAATCAATACTGAGAGTAGGGAAGTAGGCAGGAGCGCAGATGAGGTTTGGGTGGAGGCACAGGATACCATGCTGAGAGCGGCCGAAAAGATATGTGAAAAAAGAAAGGGGGCACCAAGGCACTCAGAGACCTGGTGGTGGAATAGTGAGGTACAGAAAATGGTGGACGAGAAGGCATGCTACAAGGCTTGGGAGCAATGCAAGAAAGACTGATCAAACAGATGTAGAAGAGAAAGAGTATAAGGCTGCTAAGACGGAAGCAAAAAGAGCCGTAGCTGTAGCGAAAGACACAGAAAGAAAGGAATTTGCTAATAAGCTTGATACAGAAGAAAGCAGAAGCGAAGTGTTCAAAGTTGCAAAACAGATAGCAACGGAGGGAGAAGATGTGGTTGGTGTCAAATGCTTAATGGATGACGTGGGTGATGTGCTAGTCAATGCAATCAAGGTCAAGGAGAGATGGAAGGAATATATGGAAAAGCTATTGAACGTGGAAAATGAGTGGAACGGAAATGTCATAGCGCATTTTATTCGCTTTTTTAGGCTAAGGGACTTAGACTGACAGAAATTTTTACTGAAATGCTGCCAGTATATGGTCAGAGTGCTCTACACGATTGACAATACACCGTTGGTGCGACAAGTTTTCTAAAGATCGCAAAAGTTTAGTCGATAAGAAACGATCTGGCCGGCAGGTTGCTGCAACCAACAATGACAATTAAATCAATGTTGCAACCAACAATGACTAATTAAATAATTAATTAGTTATTGGTAACTACCATTGTCTATGTATTTATTCCATGTATGTTGTTGCATATTTACATTTTTAAATTTTTGTGACAGTAAATAGTATTATCAATAAATAGACAAGTTTCAACACCCCTGCAAAATTATCACCAACGTCAGGTTATTAGTGTCATGGTTACAAAATTTTCCAAAGATGTTGAAAATAAAATTTCCTACAAAATGTATATCTGGGATTCTTTTGTTTTCAAAAATAAAAAAAACTGCAGCGGATGGTACCTTATATACTGAACGACCCTCGTACCTTAAAAAATGCTTGATAAAATGCATTTTCAATACTGTTTCGTGCTGTCTTGGTCCATGTCAGCACTTCAGCCTCAACATCAGGATTGGCACGCATTGAGGATCAATGAGTGAGCATAGGACATCCGGCGTAGTGTTCAGCCCTACATTGCTAAAGATGCCATTCAGGGCTCTATCTAAAGTATTTCTGTTTAGTATTCTGTAAATTAGTTTTTAACTTTTTCCTGAAAGAATATATATTCCTAGTTATCTAATTTCATTCTTCCAATCTACCGAAGTACCATTAATAGCAATTGATTTAGTTAATTCACTATGCCTCTCACCAATTCTCATGCTGCCAGATTTATCCACATTTATGCTGATACCTATGGCTGAAAAATTCAGTTATGCGCATATTAACCATTTGTTGCATATGACATAAAGAAATTGAAAGCAAAATGACGTCATCAGCATACAAAAATTAACTAAAGCATTCACAAATGATGTAGCAGCTGAGACCAGACCTGGCCAGCTTCACTAAAATCTCACACACAAAAGCAGCAAATAGGTAAGGCAACATAATTCGACCCTGACGTACCCCAGCAAACTTAACAGTCAGAGATAGCACGCCCCCATTTAACGACGACGAATTCTTTACTGTATCAACATATCAGTAAGTTAATGAATTGAATTGGCATATTTCTATCCATTAATTTCTTAAAAAGAACATTATGATATAAAACACCAAATGCTTTTTTATGTCTAGTATGCAAATGTTCACTGTTGATCTATTTGTTGCAAAATAATCAACGGTTTTTCTCACAGTTGGGTGCAATATTGCATGATTGCACCCAACACCTTTCTTAAAACCGAATTGTCTGTTAGACCTTTCTAAATATGGACTTGTCTACGCAGTAGGCAAGTTTCAAACACCTTCGATAGCACCGGGGCCAATGGTAATCCCTCTTAAATCATCTATTTTAACATGTCGTTTTTTGTCGCCTTTAAGTATCGGGACGTTAAGTACCGAAAGCGTTAAGCACATACTTAACATTGTCATCCGTTGGAACAATTTATTTACAGCGTTAATGACAACCGGATGACTGTACTGTAAATGCTCAGCAGTTAGATTGTCCAGACCAGCCGCCTTGCCGCGTTGCAGCTGAGATATAATGCTATCTACTAACAGAACGCCAATGACAGCTTGGCTATCACAAACAGCTCCAGCATAGTTGCTTAGATGCCGCGCAAGATCACCATCAGAGACACTGGCCTGCTTACAGCTAGAGCTAATTGCAGAAAAACGAGCAGCAAAGCCATTAACAATATCATTATCATCGCTCAAACCATCAACAAACAATGGATTTTTCTTAGAGATACCGAACATTCTCAGCGCCCACCTTTACTCCATTACTCTATTTTTTTTTTTTTTTGTACTCTTTTTATTCCACAATACCTAGAAATCAAAAGCTTTATGAAAGATCAGAGATTCCTAACGTATAACATTTAAAGTAAAAATGACACTACAGCAGGATAGCAAATAGGACTTTCATCTAGGCATATTTCATCACTTCACATTTAATCACTCTACTGTATATGTAAGGAATATCAGCATTGCAAAAGTACTGAAAGGGTTCCTATAGGTTTCTTAGCGGCTTACTGAAAGTAGAGCGTCTAAATTTAGCGATGTCGTTAGTGTTGCTTTGGTGATATTTGAATGTGGGTGCTGTGTTGTTGACTGGACCGTTACCTATAGCTTACAGTTTTCTTAACAACTCCCGCATGTAATGAAACACACATTTGATAGGTAACTTACACTTGTTTCTTCGCAGTCATCTTTTCCATCTTGCATATATCAAACTTCACACTCTGCACCAACAACAGTGAGCAAAGGAATAATAACCGATAAACTTCATATCACAGCAGAATAACAGCATTCTAACATTGCATGTTTTACTACTTGATCGATTAACCTTTAATTTCCCAGCAAGTGTGATCAGTGGCCTAGCGTAACAACCACTAAGTCACCTGCATGAAAGCAGACTCAGCAGAGCATTAAAACTAGCATTAAAACTTTCATGTGGCGCAAGCACGAGAAAATACATAAAACTCTAGTCAATGGCTTTGCTTGTAGTTGGTATGAAAAGAATCGCTTTGCTTAAATTACAATTTACTCAACCTGAATTTAGAAGCAAATTGATGAACAGCAAATGATATTTTTTAAATTTTGCCATCTCAAACTATAGCTCGTACGTCCATAGAAAGAAACCCATGACCGTTGTAAGCCTATCAAATAGGCTTTTGCGCAGTAAGACAGCGACTATATTGGGCAAGGAATCGGAATCTGCACAATCAAAAATTTTCTCTACAATTTTCTGCAATTCACAGTTAAACTTACTTAGCCTGTCAAATGCGCATCACAATGATGGGCAGCCCTGCAAAAAGCGTATAGTGCACTTTTAGCAATTGGTCAATTTTTCACAGCCATTTCGGCTCAAGATCAGCATCAATTAATGTAACAGCAGTATTATTACAAGGGTTAAATGGGCATCCAGGTGAAAGTGCAACCCTCGCAGATCACACAATATCGGTAGATTGTCAAAATATTCCCCCGATCTCCTAAATTACGCTAGGAAACAAGAGGATCACAATGATCTTGAAGGTGCTACATGCTTCACGTAATCACGTGTCAAGATCGCATCAACTACAGTGGCTCATCGCTGCCATGGTGTTTCCGCATTAATTTACGACAATTAACAAATTTCTAGCTTTCAAGTTCATGAATTTTTGCTTAAATTTTAAAAAGCTTACTTTTTTTTTAAAAGCCTATTTCATAGAATTAGGCGCGAGGAATCCGAATCTGGAATTGTATTTACAGTATTCTAGGCCTTTACAAAGTAGCATAACTGAATTTTGAAATAAAACCTTAAAAAAATTTGATAAAACTGGACAAAATTTTGTCAAACGGATCAAAAATCTGGATTCTCCATCACAGTATTAGTATAATTTAATATACTTGTCTATAATATATACTTAATACACATGTATAGATTAGCAAATATAACCAGATGCACCTTGAGCCGATGACTCAAAGACGTTCAAATTAAGCGAGATCGGAAACAGTAAAATTTGATATTCCCATGCATAATTATGGATATCTACTCCAATCTACTAGTGTGGCTTGCTACTTGCAACTCACGAGTTACAATGGCATTTAATGGGCATGGTTATCCCCACCCAGTGGCTCGATGATTCAAATACCGCAAGCCTAACCAACTGACCGACGGCCCCTACGGGGCATAAAAGTATTGTGATTATCCTCTTGTAAAACAATTTTAACCATTCGTTTTTTGTTCACCAATCGTCCTTTTTGAAATCAGCGACGATTGGTTAACTTGGACAATTCTTGACAAATAAGTTAACAAATCGTCTTTCCACGAAACGTCCAAGTTAACCAATCCTCCGCATCCTCTTCCTTATCATTCGCTTGAGCAGCAGCGGCTCACAAGAACGAATCCATGTGGGGTCAGGCGCGCCCCCCCCTGAATGTTTAGCACCACTCACAAAGCATCGTGGCCCTGAATGCCCAGATTCATCTGGGCCACATGTCTGAACAGGGTCAGCCTCCGTCGCCGGATCACGGGCTCAATGTCCTTGAGTCAAGTATCTCTGTTACACAGCGACATTAGTGCCGTGGTCAAACCAGCAAACCCTGAGCATTTGCCGCAGGTTGCGCATGTGAAATGCCTGCAGGCGATCGACGTCCGATTTGAGGAGTGTCCAGGTCTCAGCACAGTAGAGGAGTATCGACAGCATGCAAGTTTCGGAAGACAGAGCTTCTAATCGTCTTCTTCTCTACTTCTTGTAAGACGTAGCCACGTTAGCCTCCTAGACTCAGCCTAGTTGGTCCATAGCGGAGTCTGTGAGGGCTATCCGGCGCATTACTCCAAGTGAGCTGTATCCACCACAACTTAGCTTACTGCCGAGGTTTACAAACTCCTCCACCGACTCGATCACATTCAAGCCGACCTGCAGTGCTTTTGCACCTTAGGCCCAGGATACTCATAGACCCAGGTGGTGGGCGTTGTCGTCAAATGCCTGCAGCAGGGCTGGGGTGGAGGCCTTGTCCGAGTGTAGCAGCGCTTGATCGTCCGCCTAGTCGAGGTTATCGAAGTGCTTCCCCTGACCTCAATGCCAAAGCCAGGGCCGGCAGTGACTCGCAACATTGAGGTCAGCAACAACGACATCGAGGTCGCAACATCCGCAGCAAAGAAAAAGAACTCTCCCAACTACCACAGGAAACCAAAGCAGATATAGTCACAATACAAGAAACAAAACTGAATACAAAAAACAAATCCCGTTCACTTCCAATTACACAGTAATCCGCAACTTGGACAGAACTTACAACACAGGAGGAGGCTTACGAACTTACATAAAAAACGACACAGTGTTCACAAACAGTGCACTACACACCCCCACCCCCTGCAGGCCCTAGAACAAAGAATTGGCTTGCAGCCCAGCCCGGGCCAGTCGTACAAGGCGACTAAAGAAGAGGGAGCGGCAGTTCTGTGCCGGCTCTCTTGCACAGAACCGGAATGCATATAGTCTTTGTGCTACACACTAACTAAACTAAACTACAAAAAACCATAAAAAAACAAGCTACAAACAGTAAACCAAAATTTCACAGAAGTACAGGTCATAAAACTGTACCTCACACAAACCAAATTCATACAAATAGCAAACGATCCACCTCACCAGACATCACAACCATCTCATCAAATCTTAACTCCCAACCTTGTGGAACACAATACAAGATACAATACAATACGACTTACCACAGCGCAACATGAAATCAGCAGAAACTCAAAACAGGTGCCCCTCAAGGAGGAGTACTCTCACCGACACTCTTCAATATATACATGTCTGACATTCTGCCTCCACCAGACGGAGTAAAGTTGTACTCCTATGCTGACGACATTACAATCCTATCAAGCCATCACAACATAAAAACTGCACAAAAACAACTTGAGTCGTATCTTCAACAAATCCATAAATGGACAAGAGAAAACAATCTACAACTGAACGCGGACAAGTCCACTTCAACCTCATTTACTCCAGACCCATCAGAATACAAACAAACACTTGACAAACAAACGCATCAACAACATCAAAATATCAACCAACCAGCATCCCAAAGTACTCGGTCTAATACTGGATCCCAAATTGAATTACAGCAAACACATAGATTACAGTCACGAAAGATCAAACAAAACCATCAACCTCCTAAAAGCACTCACTTCCACAAACTGGGGCAAACAAAAAGAAACCATACTAACAACATATAACACGATTACACATTTCAAAATGGAATATGCCAGCACTGTCTGGGCACCCATCGCTGCAAAAACCAATACCGACAAACTTCAGGTGATCCAAAATGCTGC
>JAQIWG010007595.1:0-12168 GCA_034695025.1 Chamaedrilus cognettii
ATATTGACATTTTTTGCTGTTGTCTGTTTTGACAGTATAATGTTATTCCGAATGTGAATATGAATGTAAAACTAACTTGTCAAACGCTAACTCAACTCCAACTCAATCGTAACACCGTGGACTTGAAATGACCCATTGTCCAATCTTTGCCGAAGGAAGGCGGTCGAGCGCAGGTCGCCGGTGCTTGCCACGATTCGGTCTCCGATTTCGGCGATACAGACTTGCTATTCCTCAACCCCTAGTCGTATATTTTAGTTTCAATGCATTTTGTGCCTTTTCGACTTTGCGACTTCGCGACTTCGCGACTTTGCGACTAACCCCTTGTCGGATATTTTAGTCAAAATGCATTAGCAAAATGGCGCTATTTTGAAACGTTTTTCTATATTTTTCTTTACTATAATGCAGCAAAAGCAATGAGGTATTAATCAGCAATATCGTTGGCAAAAATATCATCTCGATATTGATCTTATTTTAACTGAATCCGATGGACAACCAATTGTGGTTATGGGCCTGTGAAATCATTCAGCCTAGAGGCATAGCCCCAATTGGCCACAATTTCAATTTCGAACTGTATACACACAAAATTATATCAAATAATTATATTTCTGATTGGGCAGAACACAGCGGCAAAGATTTTATTATAAAAAATTTAAATTGTTTTATAAAACTTCTGAGAAACAATGCTGATCATTTAATAAAGTCATACATATACAATCTGACAAAGCTAGCAGTTACATAATTTTGTTATACAAACTACTAGCTATGAAATACTTTGTCAGGTATAAATAATTATTCTAAAGCATGAACTAGGCTCTACGGTAAAACGAACCTATCCATATTATGTCTTTCCCTCGAATCCACTGAATCTTGTTCTCCTCGGCAGTCGTTGGATCGTAGAATCCGACCTTGACCTCGACGTGACCTTGAAGCTGCTCGATCTGGGTCAGACCCTTGCGATCGCCGTTCTCGTTGAACATCACCGGACCCTTCATCCGCCATTTGCACAAGTTTAAAACAGTACACACAGACACACTCGCGTTTTGTGGCCGCCCTCCTCTACACCCTTTTGAATGCATCCTCACGTCTTGATCCTATTGCTTTCATATCCTTCTTTGTTAAGTCCTTTCATATCTTATCCGGTCCCCCCACACGTCTTTTCCCAGCTACCTCGTAATTCATACAGTTTTGCACCCAATCATCCGCCTCCTTTCTCAAAACATGCCCCAGCCTTTTCAGTCGATTTCTCCTTACCACCTCCCTCACGGCCTCCAATCCCATTCTACATGTAGCTCTCAGGTCCGCACTACACTTCCTCTCTTTTAATGACACTCCACTCATCCATTCACCATTTTTATCTCTGTCCGCTTAAATCCAGCCTCCTGGTCAGCATTCATTGCCCATGTCTCAATGCGATATACACGTAACATTGCGAGCCTTACACACGCTTGACAAACTTATTTTTAATTTCAGTGGTGTATATTTTCCAGTTAGAATTGTTGAGATTTACTAAATTATAATATAACACTAACAATTATTATATAGTCTGCCCTTGTCTGTGCCTACTTGCATGAGAAAGGTCTAGCCTATGATATAAGCTAGTGAATCATATGGCATGCAATAATTGCTTTTTGAAAAGTAAATGCAAGTTACGTAAATTAAAGTAATTAAAGTAAATGTCATTTTTTAATACAATATTATAGGGAAACAAATAGAACTAAAAAAATGCGATTTGAACAAAACTTACGGAGATTCCTTTGAAGTTGGTTGAGTTTATGAAATTCAGGAACAATTCTGCCATGTCGGTGTCTGTGTATGTAAAATCTTCTATGTTTCTGCCCCATGCTTAAAGCAATAATTACGACAAAACTGCTAGAGAAAGGAATATTCGATTTAACCATCCTGAAAATATTATAATCTCATTTCTCATTGGAAATTTCTGTTTGTAAATATTTCCGCCAAAGGCACAAAGGAGCATCGAATAATATTTATTTATTTAAAATTATTAGTGTAATTCAGTTCTCCTATACACTCAGGACACGTGTAAATGCAGGCGTACGCAAGTAAACACTGTGATTGCGCATTTCTCTTCTTTTTAAAATAAAATAATTTAATACTTACCTTAACCTGCTCTTGTTGGAATTTGAATTGATTTAAGCCTTCAATTTTTTTTTCAGTTTATTTGTGCTATAATATTCAACCCCCCACTACGTTACAACAACACCATTTCAAACAATCTATTCAACACTTTAGTCCTGCATGCGCATTTTGACTCCTTCGAATCACGCATTAGTATGAGAAGTTTCACCGGGTACCTGCGCTTGAGATGCGCGAAACCTTAAATTTTAATTTCTCATCTATAGTAATAGCAATCGAATTCAAATTTTCTCGAGCTAATTAATGTGCGGTCCAAAGAAGCGCCAATATTCGCATATGTTCAATACTCATAACTAGGTATGATTTTTTTCCATTTCTCTGACAGCCATTAATCGTTAGTCCCGCACTCACCGTGGTCCTTCATGTACTGAATGCTAGCGTTGAGCATAGCCGCCACGACCCAGACGCTGTCGTAGCCATACGGAGCCTCCTGGTAGCCCGTGTCATTGGCAGACCGCGTGCGCTGCGAGTACTCGGCGTGAAACGCGTCGTATGTCTGCCGCCACGCGGCAAACGAATAAGTGTTGAAGCGCTTGTGTTTTAAAGCTACATGTATAGCCTAATAAAGTAACAAATGCTAACACATTCCAACATATGCACTTCAACACCAATCAGATCACAAATCTATTTCAAGTTTTGCATCTTTTGTCAGGGATAAATTGCTGTGATAATCAGAAAAATTTGAGTGAATTATTTATTCTTGAATTTCAAACAAAATCACGACAGCGTATGCAGCTTCGGTACATTATATATTGGGACAATTTTTGGAAACATAATATATCCAAAATTTGCAATATGCTGTGAACAGCTTTGGAGTGAAAAATATGAGACTGCAAGTACAACTAATAGGCTACCTAGTTACCAGCTTCATAGAACAGTTCATGTGTGATTTTGTATGAACTACAGCAACAAAAGCCTAGGAAAACAATGCCATCCTTAGGATGTGTAACTGAATATAAGGAGTCGAGCTCACCTTGCCGGATATGCCAGGTTCGTTAGTTTGCGGCAGAGCGTCCGCAGTGAAGTACCCCTGAACCACTTCGTCCATCTGCTCCCGTGTACAGTCGTGGGGATTTGTGGGATCAGTCATCCTCCACCATTCGGGGCTATAAAACCCTGTCAAATACATAGCTCACCATATACTGTGATTTGTGTTCATTTATATTCTTTATATATTCTCGTATAGCCTATTGGCATTCTCAAAATGGATATTATTAATATATTAAGGTTCTTTAGGTTTACAAAAATTCAATCATTACCATTCATTTTTTGATGTGCGCCTATGTCCGTTAATTAGTTTAGCTACTAATATTAAATGTTTTTGAACTTAATAAGTCAATTATCGCACCATTTTTATACTATGATTATTATTATAGTAAGTGTATTGTAATTTTCTGAAACTGGGCTGTGAAAAGAGCAGAGAATCTGACCATTAATGGGTTTCATGTGCAAATTATTATCATAAATCTTTGGTCACGCCTGCACGCAAGCGCGACAATATTCAAATATGCCGCGTCATAATGATGAGGCAAGCCTACAGGTAGGCTTGCAGTAGGGCACCGCCATTGCGGTTTTTGAATCGAATATGACGTCACATAAAACCTAAGGATGCTACGCAAAAAGATAGAAAGCTGACAATAGCCAGACAACATTTAAATGCTACCGACAGCCTTCTGCATGGCCTACTGTTCCTTAATATTGCAGTAGACAGACCTGTGATAATCCAGGCGTACTTGCTGCCATACATGCCTTCTTTGTACGCCTCGCAAAAGATGATTCTCGCTTTGTTTTCATAGAAGTTCCCAATAACGATCCGGACATTTTCTTTCTTTAGACGAAAACAAGAGAACGTTTTGCAAACCAACACATCTATCAAAACTATATTATATGATTGCATTTTGACGCAGCTCGCAAACTGACAATAATCACAAGTAAGCAAATTGTACACATGTACGCTAACACTACACTATGAAACGTCTACCTCGAATTGAAATGACAAATATTTTTTCTGCCAGATTTATTTAGATTGCTTTCAACGTAGAATGTTTGTGGACGGTTTTTGGTTGCTTTAAATTTATAACTTTATTTATAGCAGAGCCTTCCGTGCTAAAGTGCCATGTCTCAGTTTTCACTCTCTTCATCGACAATGATGATAGCACTTTGCGAGTGTCAGTGCATCTCTCAAGCCACAGTTGTGCCACGGTTCGCTAACTCATTGAAATTGTTCTTCTACTTTTAGTGCAACCTTAGATAGTGTTTCCGCAAAGTAAGTAGTTCTATTTCTGGGAAAAAAACTATCTGGAGGGGATCTTCCGTCAGTTTCAAGGAGCATTATCGCGTTAAGAGGGACACCCTGTGGATGACATCATGACAGATCCACCGGCTACGTTTCCATTAACTTATTCTTTTTGGTTTTTTTAAGTTCATCGGTGCATTGGAAGGTCATCAATAATTAACTCTACATTTTCGACTTAGAGAATACGAACGAGTTATAAGAACAATATTACTTTGCATTCGAATAGCATACAGTATATTGTATAAATCATAGTTAGAAACAAATTAAATACAACTTAGCATACAGACAAGATATGACGATGTGGCTGGCCGCAGGCCTATAATCTCAATTATTGGTCTAGCAGATTAACATACTAAAAGTTAAAGCACAGTATAACAGGCCATTGAATACAATTTTGTGCAGGACTACCATAATGTGTAGGCATAATGCAGAGTTAAGTACAGCAGGATTAAGTTTAGAATCTAATGAAAAATTTAGGTTAGAGGCAAATCATACGCCCTATTTGAGACAGGCGTGCGTAACATTGGCTATTTTGGCGTAGACCTACGCTGTTTTTAAGGTCTGAGCACTATAATAAACAGTACGCCCGTGTTGGAGAAAGCAGACGTAACGGAATTGTTGTTTAATCATGTTTAATCTGAACTAAATGCAAGTCTTGGCCTACGTGTAGGCCGAAGTACTTTGCTGCATGATTTAGGGGGTTGCGTTTAGCTTACTTTGAGGTTTCTAACTTGTTGACGTGGATCGTTGACGAAGCTCTCTGACGTCAGAATCTTCACGCCCTTCTTCGGCGCTTGCTCTGCGAAATCATTCGCGGTCTACCAACAAGCAGACAAGCAATAACTAATCTATCACAAGGGAAGCTTAAACGATTCAAGACAGAGTGATATCAATGAGTACAAAACATTGAAGACAAAGCAAACGTTTAACAATTGTCGCTCGTCTGACGATGCAACGTAGTGCACTGCCCTATAGGGCGCACTGTAGAATAGGACCAGCCATGAATGTACATGCAGCTTTATTCTCCCATAAGGGGCGGGTGGGTCGGAAAAGGTGACATTTTTGATGTTGTGTAACGTGTAAATGGCCCTTTAGTTGCCGTGTCTGCTGTCGATGAAGGGCGTTGCCATAGTGAGACAGCTCCAGAAAATATGAAATCTTCATATCAGTGCTTCAATTCAAACTAATAACTTGAGTGTAACCTTTTTCTTGATTTTGAGTAGTATTCAGCATGTTTCAGTGTTTAAAAGAATGGAGGAATAATACTGATATATATTTCTACATTTACTACTTCAGAATATAATACAAGCACATACATAAATGACATATGAAGTAACGAGGTTAGGCAAGAAGAGATAATATATCCCCGAGAAGGATCTAACCCCTACAGCTTAATTACAATTCCGCATCAAGTAGTAGCATATAAGCAAAGGTAACCAGACAAGATACATGTGAACACTCCAAAGTAACAAATGTGAAGAAAAAGACATATTCCTAGCCATCAAACGCCAAATTAGCTAAACATGAATACAGTGCTTACAATGCTTAATAAACACAAAAACAAAAAAATATGATCCAGCCAAACCCATAATTCACCGTGCTTCAAAAATATGTTCTCTGCCTATATGCCAAATGCAAGCTTCAAATTGAAATTGATATGAAAATAAGGATCAAGATGGTCGAAATTGAGGCTAAAATCATCGTCGCGTGAATGAGCCATGTCATTAGATCTACTGCCTATTAGCGTTTTGCCTCTGGGGGCCTTCATTTTCTCAGGTGGCTCAAGGTGTAACGTCCTAACGATGTCATTAACTACATGCTGACAGAAACTCCTTTAGTCTCAAGTTGGCTTCTACTTTGTAACACACGCAATTTGTGAATACTGAATCGCGAATAGTGAATTTCAAACTCCAAAAGTGACTGCATTCTGTTTTACCTTTTCGCATAAAAACTAAACCAATATGTGCCACGTGGCTTAATCGTAGTTGCTGGGTAGCATGGTGGTATTTGTCGCGAGGCTTTGAGGATATAGAATCGCCCCCTACTTCATGGATCAGCCAACTATAGCTACAGTTAAAATTTGGAGTGAACCCTCCTCCTAGCTCCTGGTCTCTCTTGATCCCTTGTAGCCTATTCGGCAAAAAAAATAAGCTGCTTAAATTTTTCGACCCTTAGATTCATCCCCTAGCTAAAATTGGTAGAGTACCACCCCGCGCGTAGTTGCTGCTCAGAGCGCGTTTCTTTGAAAATTAAACTTCCGTCTTCAATTCTGCACGTATATCGCACCTCCTCGCTCTACGAAAATGTTCCGAGTAAACGACAGATGCCAAGATTGAAGACTGGAATTATCTGCGTGGTATCGTCAGACAGCGTCGATTTTCCACAGAAATTAATAGCTATCGTCGTCCGGTGACAAGGATTTGACACGTGGCTTTGCATTCGATTTGTCCGCCATTTTGTCATTCCATTTCGACGCCGTGCGACTGTTTCACAAAATTTAATAAGAGAACCTTTCGTTTTCAACGAATTCGACGCCAATTATATAATGATAGGCTCATTTGACGCTTGGTGTTCACCGAGCTGCTTTTCGTCAGAGGCTATATATCATTTGAGACCTTAGAAAATACGGAAAAATTGAAAAAAATGTCGATTTTAATGTAAAAAATGCGTCGAATTTGAGTAGAAACTGCGACAGCTTTGCAGCATCATTTGATATTGATGAAATTACAATTCTGGTCATTTACCATTTAAAACATGGTTAATTGTTAATAATATGATGCAATTTAGTTGTAAATAATGGGAAAAAAGCTTTTCCAAGGTGTTTTCAATCCAAAGCAAAGAAACGTCTTCGCTCACAAAGTTGTTCTAAACTGTTTAAGTGAGCAATATTATGTTTTATGCAGAAATATGCAACAAATGACAAAATTTGCGATTTTGTGCGGAATATGTGGAAAACAAGATTTATTGCATTTAAAGATAATCACGTTTTTCTAAGGTCTTTGAGCTAGTAATCAGTTGCAATCAAAGACAAATCACTATAAGAAGTTCTTTTACATTGCTCATTTTCTCCAGACTAACACTAATACTGAACGCTAAAAAATTCAGCGTTGCACATCGTATTAACACAATGCATACATTGCAGCGTGTATTTTATTCAAGCGGGAATAATGGTTTAACGCGGTCTACAGTAGGCTAACTGTGTAACACAGACTACAAGGGACATTGAACGCATCGTTCAACGTCCCTTCCTATGAAAACCCCAAGGGCGCAAGTACTCAAGTCAAATTGGTAATTTTGTTGTGGAACCATTTTTCTATCTACAAACTGCGCGTCAAATATAACGTGCAGTTGACTGGCTAAATGATGAATGGCTTGTGATACCGTGACGAGAGTAGCACTACGCTCAAGCGCAAAGCCCGTTCAATCTTTCTGTCTAAAAGCTTGAAAACTGAGCGAGCAAAAATGTTGTCGGTGCCGTGGAATTTTTACGCAATGGCACTTTGTGCTGAACGTCCGTTAAATATTGAATAACGTCCGGAAAGGAGCAGCATTTCGAGGCAACAAGCTTAGTAACAGTTGCAAAAACTGTCCTCGAAATAATTCTATAAAAGAAATTGAATAAAGAATACAATGAGTTGACATTGAGAAAAGAAATATTTTTACATTTGACGCCGAGTGAGCTGACTTGTAGTGCTAGCCTGTACGCGTATGCTTACTGCGTGAAAAAAAATATGGAATGGGCTTTAGGCCTATCCCAACGCTATTTGAACCTCAACATTGGCGTCTTTAAAATATTATCTTTTGAAAGAAGATCTCAATCTTAATGACGCCTTAGCATTAAATTATGTGTTCAAATTGATGTAATGCATTGATGTTCGACTACTATTTAAAAGCCCGTAAATTTTCGTATTGATTATATTTTACACTGATTGAACGTCTATATAATTATTCTTATAGCGCTTATCTTTGTTTTTAGAATTTTTATATCTGCTGTTTATATTGCTTGCAATGCAAGTTATACATGTAACTTCCATCAATCGCACTGGATGTTTGCAGCCGCAGCAATGTGGTATGAGTATAAGCGTTTGTTTAAATATTTCATCCTTTTCTTTGTGTGGTAGGGTATATCGATTACTAATTTGACATTTAATACTTACGAAGTTAAAATGCACGCTGATCGAAAAAACAAATAGATTGATTTATTGAAAACAAAATATTAATTGTTTAAGCTCACCATTCGGAACATTGTTTCATGCACATCGAACAACATTCCAACTTTTTTCCAGCCGAATTTCTCAAGGAGATCAAACTTTGCCGGATTGAAGGAGGACTCTGTTGGGAACACGCGAAAAAATCTCTTGTAGATGTCTTTCTTGGAGAGCATGGGACTCGCGCTGGAATATGAGAGCTGAAGATAACACAGAACACTCAGTAAATACAGAAAAATTACTCCGAGAGCAAAACTTCCCTATTTTGTAATCAACCGTTACACAGAGCAAAAACAAATCTAGTGAACCATTTAATTCTTGAAACCAATAATCCAAATTTTAGATTCTAGATATTTCTGACACTTTTATGAACAATCTACCCGGACGAGGTCCCAGAGGTGGGAGATCCTGATTACCTGGACGAGGTCCCAGAGGTGGGAGATCCTGATTACCTGGACGAGGTCCTAGAGGTGGGAGATCCTGATTACCTGGACGAGGTCTCAGAGGTGGGAGACCTTGGTTAATTAACTGGACGAGGTTCCAGAAGTGGGAAACCTTGTTTACCTGGACGAGGTTCCAGAGGTGGGAGACCTTGCTTAATTACCTGGATGAGGTTCCAGAGGTGGGAGACCTTGTTACCTGGACGAGGTTCCAGAGGTGGGAGACCTGTGCCGTGCTCTGGGTGACGCTCGAGCAGCCCGCTCCTAGCACGAGCAGCTTGACTGGATCGCGATAGAGCTGGTGGAACAGAGCGTTTGTCCCCACTCCGGCGTCACACTGCATCGCACAAGGGGAAATGTGCTAATTTTTGTTGCGGGATAGACTTTAATTCAAGCTACTGTATAGTGTGCTTTTTGCTCGTTTTTATGCTAGATACATCTCTAATAGTAACATAAATATGCATTATTAAATATAAATATGTAAAATGAATATACTGAAAATGACAATTGACGCAGTGGAGTCAACCCAGATTACGGAAACCTCGCTGAACTAGAAAATGAAGACTAGAGTACAAATTTCTTCCCTGTACCTTTATAGTTCTGATTCTAAACTTATTTCTTTGTGTGAACGCTAAATCGGCACTGAGCTGTTTAATTAAACTTGCCGCTCGAAAGGGTTCTTTTACTGAATTATGTCTTTCTCCAATCACGACAGAGTTCTCAGGAAAATCTATTGAAGCAAAAGCGCCAGGAATCGTTTTTGCTTTCCATTCATTGCCTGACGCCGCTGCAGGGCGTGATGGGCCCTTTGCTCGAATTTTGTCGCTTGCCTCTAGCAATATCATTTGCATAAGATAATAATCAATTTAAATGTTATTCTGGAGCAGTCCGAATTGCGATGGAATTCTTGAAAATCAGACCTGTGCAGCATTGTTGCTTCGATGCGCTGCGGTAACGTACTGCTTAGAAGCTTACTTTTCTGTATACAGAGCTCTGTTTCAATTGGACTTTAAATAAAAGAAACCTTACAGGGCTTCAAAGACAGCAATAATACTAAAAGTCTGCCATGGATACACTAAATGTCACGCCCTTTCAACTATACCCTTGCGATGAATGGAACACTATGCGTGCGAAATTTGATCCCCAAGTGCTGCTTTAGATTTTGAAAACGAAGACGCACTAAAAAGACAACAATAGTAAAGAAAACAGCGACAAAGAAAGCAAAGTTGACAAAAGCAACCAATCATAAAAACGAGTGTAAAGCCCTTTTGTGATGGACGTTATACACGATACACGTCGCACATATAGACAGTAACTGTTGCTATCAAACTAACAAAGTTTCAAACTACATGCAAACAAATTATCAAATTCGTTTGCATGTATTATTAGTCTGGGGGAGTACACAAAAACATACAGTATTTGATATAACAGCGAGTCCTGCTTATAACACCGACAGTTTATTATAAACACCAAAACTTTGAAGTTCGAGCTATACTAAAATAGAAAAAAGATTCGCTGTCATGCAGTTGAGTATTAAATCTGCGCAGCGAGCCCAGCTTAAATCATAGCTAAAATGCAAGGACATCGAGGATGGCGCGTTTCGGTTTTACTAACGTCAAATATCTCGTTTGGTCCATGACATCGATTTTTCCACGAAACGGGATAAAGCTGACGCAATTAGAGCGAGGGCTTAGCTCCGTCAAGTCAGTCACTGCGTTCTACAGCTGCGGCACAAAGTGAGCCCCGATACGTGACGAGTCAGTGCAACACATCGACGAACAACGCTGCTTAATTACTTCAAGGATTCAGGTTTAAGACGTCTCAGTAGCGACATGCGCCCTGTACTGTAGCCGTCAGCAATACTGTGACTTTACTGTGAAACTTGGCGTCTGCACCTCAAGTCACAGTCTTTTTCTTGTGTTTAGTCTACCGATGCATCACAAATTGCTATTTCTTTTCAGCTGTACAGCAAATGGACTTACATGGTTGTTATGATGCCTTGTGTACAACGGTCAAAGCATGTCGAGACAGTGAGTGTTACATGTACGCTTGAGGTAGAGTATCATAGGCTGATGCTTTAGTTTTTTAAACTTTTTGTTTATTTTGTTCTCCCATGGTGCAATTTTTATTTATTACGATTATTCGTTAAGCCATATTCATATTTAAAAACGCGAAACCAATATCGAATTTTCAAATTATTAAAATGTTCTACTTCAATCAACTATCTCCAAAATACAGACATTGTGTGTAACGCTAGCAACTGTTTTTAATAGCGATCATTGCAATTCTGAAAACAAGTTTTATCGATTGAATGATTGAAACAAAGGGATAGGCCTACACAACGCAATCAGCAATAACACAGAAACTTCAAAGTAGCCATTTTGTCAGCGTCTCCGCAACAGCGGCTCAGCATTGGCTGAGCAATGTGGAATGAGCGTTAGACCGAACGCTTCATTGTCTCGCGACGATGAAATTGCATCGCGCACTGGACTAGACACTGCTGGGGTTGTATACACGTATATAATAGTATCCAGTATATCCAGTGTACCTAGCGTCCCAAAAGCATGTCCCCGTTCACGACACTGCTGAGTTGTTTTGAGTAGGTTATCACACTTGAGTTTGTATCAACAACGCAATCGACTTTTACATCAATATCCACCTTATGACTCCATTTTAAAAATTCTTCACGGAAATTTTGTCAAGTGTAGTAACTAGGACATCCATGGGATGTGGACCGTGCGATGTGACTATGCCATATCCCTGCCAACCATAGTCTTATGTTGTATCATGATTATTGATCAGACATTGCATGCTTCAGCTTCAAGTCTCTGGCGCACGTTTTAAGTCTCTGGTGCATGTTTAAAGTCTCTGGTGCATGTTTAAAGTCTCTGGTGCATGTTTCAAGTCTCTGGTGCATGTTTAAAGTCTCTGGTGCATGTTTAAAGTCTCTGGTGCATGTTTCAAGTCTCTGGTGCAAGTTTCAAGTCCCCGGTGCACGCATGTTTCAAGTGTCTGGTGCATGTTTCAAGTCTCTGGAGGTTGACTGAAGTTACTTTTATAAACGATTTTC
>JAQIWG010007596.1:0-12167 GCA_034695025.1 Chamaedrilus cognettii
TGATCAGCATTAGGCTATCATTGATCAGCATTAGGCTATCATTGATCAGCATTAGGCTATCATTCGGTCTGATGATATAACCAATTAGTAGACTATTATCCAGATTTTATAATGTCTCTCAGAAGTTTGCAATTATAAATAACTAAAAAATTGTATGACCCAATTGGGGTCATACAATTTTTTAGTTATTTATAATTGCAAACTTCTGAGTTTTCTACCATTCGAATTTTAAAAATCATGCAGCACGATATTCTTTCCTATCGACAGTTTTATCAGCTGGGCCAAATAGTTCTCAGAACGGTGGAACATCAATATTTTAAGTAGACGGTGAAAATTAATTACCATAGGCTATTATTTCATGGCAGAGTTTTTTGCACTTTCACAAGCCTGTGAAACCTGGGCTATCCTACCGACAAGGCGTAGGCTTATGCTATAGGCCTCGCCTACCCACGGCCTTCAACTAGGCTAACGATAACATTGTAATGCTGTAGAATATGCAAATACAAATATGTAGAATCGCAAAAACAGAAAGGGAGTAGCTTGTTAAATCAGTTTGCTTCTAATTATCAGAATAATTGGCCATAAGTATGGCCATGCCATAAGTATCAGATACATAAGCATAAATATAAATATGCATGTAAATCGTATGCGTTATAAGATTAATATTTCAAGCATTGTGGTATAATGGTGGAATTTTTAATTTTCAATAGTGACCAAAGAATAAGTTTTAGCAACAAGTAAATTCTCAATAGTCAAATCACAGTATATAGAATCTAAAATAGGCCTATATCTCTTAGATTCTTCATAATATACTGTGGTCAAATTCTCAAAAGCAAAACTCTTCACTTTTAAAGGCAGTGCAAAAAATTCAGATGTCAACATCCGGTCAATCGTGTCGAGATGTTTTTATCGCTAATATTTGCGATCGTCGTTGTTTTTCTTCTTCTGGTTTTTCCGATTAGGTAAATGAGAGAATGTATGCATGTTATGTATCGTTTGGTTAGCGTTTTGTTCTTTGCAAGTGGTTCTAAGTTTTTGATCTATGCTAAATAAGTTGATGGGTAGATGTGCATATTGAGTATGCATGCTGTATGCAGTGGGCGTGGCTCTTATATAATAAATAAGCCTGCAATGACAACATTTTGTAGCTTGGGTATCGGTTTGAAGTGACATCTGCATTTTTGTATAAGTGTTGACTGATTGTATAGCTCTAGGCAATATGCAGTTGAATGGTTATGAAAACCAACATAGTTACATTTTGATGAAGCGTAATTGAGATTCAGTCAATTTTCAAAATCATATGGTGATCAAGCTTGAGTCTGTTAAATTTACTACGTCACCGCAATATACCGCATTATTTTCTGCGCATTTATATAATGCGCTTTTATTGCTGTATACAATGGGAATGCTTTATGCGGTGTTTAGGATCCTAGCATGGCTGCTGGTCTGCATGAGCAAGAAGTCGGGGAAAGTCGATTTGAAGATCGCTCGAGTTGGCTTGTGCTCGTTTGGAAAAGTATCCTGCTCTCTAAAGCACTCGGCTGTGCGCCTGGTAAATCTTGACTGTCTAATCACTGAGCAGCTTGTAGGCTGCATATTTGAGTGTGCATATTATCACTGCTCATTTTTAGTTTAAAGATGGTTAGTTTTTAAAGACAAAAGTATTCCAAAATTACAGCCCTTGAGATGTCGTTGTTTAGACATTTTAATTGATTGCAGGAATAGAATCGATTACAGCATCACATTTACTGCGGCAGAGTGTTTTAAACGATAGGCGCATTATGTCAATTTATATTTATATTTTCTTAGATTTTTTTTATTGTTTCAGGGGTATATCGTATATCCTATGATCCTATATGATAACGTTGTTAGATTTGGCATGATTGAATATTATTTTATTTAACAGGACACGGAGCGAATTTGGCTGTCGAGTTGTTACCTGAATCGCGAATATCAGTGAGTGTGAAATTATTTGAACATTTGATTTTGGCTTCGTCTGTTTTTTGGATTGCTTTAATTTAGTTAAATTGTACGCGTTTGCTGCATTTTAATATTTTTTGCATGCGCAGCGATTTCTGCTTTCGTTGTGGATCTCAAGGTGTGAGCTGGACTGCAATTAAGTTTTTGTTATAGCGAGTCATTTCTAAGCTTAAGAAAGTACTTATCTAATCATCAGCTCACCGCCATGCTTGGTCTTTTTGAATTTATATATCTGTTTTGAAAAATGGATTGATGGGCATGTACTAAATATATCGTGTTGGAATCCTAAATTTTAATTCAAGCCAATTTAGAGATACCAAAAATACCAAAAAATACCAAAAATATATCTGAAGTCCAGTATAGGTGCTATATGGACGGATAATTGTTTGAATGAATTGTGATTAATGATCGTGGTGTGCATATATTTTCAGGAAACCTATTATCGTCTGTGTCAGAAGGTTAAATGTCAGCATCGATGTTGAAAAGCTGTCAGAGGGGCGGCGGACTGGTTCCAGGCCCGTCCGTGAAGCGTTCATTGATCGCTCCGGTGCCCCGGTGATCAAGAAAAATAACAGTCTCAGCAGCCGGTTGCTTCGGTTGCTGCAATATTCAAAGGTTTGTGTTTAGTTTGAGGCAAGGAATATAAGATCTTGTAGCTTGAATTGTTAATTGAATGATTACTCATTAAGTATGATGTTATATAATGATTGCCTAGTTTAAAAGGGTATGTTAGTTAATTATGTTATTAATTAATTGGAGTATTATGTTATAAATTTTATGTAACCCCATCTTAGAATTGTAATGTTTTGTTTATCTTATGAGTTATTTTGGCTTTATTGCATTGTCTCAATTTTGTATTACGTTGAATATTTAAAAAAATGATTAAGGCCTTTTTTACTTGAATCTTTCCTGTATAATAAGCATATTTCATTCTGAGCAAATGATTTCGTTGTATGTTGTCAGTACGTAGGCGTCAGCTTTGAGAGCGCATCAGTGGTTCTGAGTGGTGGGTTCCTTCCGGTACATTCCTCGGTGCAAGTCTGCACAGAGAAATTATTTTTTGATGTTAATCTGCTGGTTCACAACAGGTTTTGTGGCCTTTGTTACTCATTTGCAGATTTTTTCATGCTATGCGCTTTGTCTCATTTGTAGAAAATGTGCTTGGACTCAGGATTGATTTTGAATTGACTTATAATTGACTTGGAATAGAATTATATTTTATTGTCCTATTGCTCACCCTTTGAATTAATGGTCTATTTATAACCTTTTGTTTATTGTAGATCTTTTGTACTTTGGTTATTGTGCTTTAGATGTGTATCTTATCACTGAGCAGCTGAGTCGTTGTGTGCGTATCATATAACTTTATTATTTAAAGATTTTTTAGTTTCTAGTACTCTGCTAAGGTTGCCATCTGAGGGATTATGACTGACCGCCTCTATGTTAGAATCCCACGAAGAAGTGTCAAAGTCCGTAATGTGGTAACTAATTGAAAGAAATATGTCTTGCTGGTTTTGTGTAGTTTGCACTCAGTGGTGCAGTTGAAGGCCCTTGATGTGAGCCTCAACAAGTCCTCATCAGAAACGGTTTGTCTGCGCAATGTCTTTAATGAAACTTTTTCTTTTAATTGACGATAAGTTACTTTCAAGCATCACGCCTGATTAAATCAAGATTGCTGTACAAATAGATAATTTATCAAATTTGTTTGCGGAATGACCACATTTTGCTATTTGACTGCTATCGAACGTTTAATTGTTCATGCCAGAATTGTTAAAGCAGCTTCTAAAGTATTCAATTGCGAGTATTTTTAATTGGCAGGATCCTGCTGGAATTGAACTGCCTTGTACGATCAGCTTACAACTAAATCAGACACTTGACATTTACGTGAATCCATCTGATTGGCGACATACTCAGGTATTTTTTGTTATTTTGATGTAGTCTGCCATTTATTCTAATATTTCTGTATTGTCCTTTAAGAGCTGTTTTGAAGCAATTGTGGGCATGTTTGCATCACCGTAAGTAGATCAAAATAATTATTTTTACTCTGCGATGGGAGTCGTAGTTTTTGGTATCTTATCAGATATATTTCTGTAATGAACTTCCTTGTTAAATAAAAGAGATTCAGATATTTAGGATAAAATCAGTCTTGCAGTAGGGTAAGAAATCTGTTTGCTGCAATGTTCTAGGTGATCAGGCTTAAAATTGAAGATGTTGAATTAGTTTTGGAAGAAAAGCCTTGTGACAGGTTAATATGCTTTCTCTTTCTTTTTCTTTTTGCTAAATATATACCGATTTGTTTTTTTATATGTTTTCATAACTTGTGAAAATATGTCGTGTCTTACAAAATATGTTGTTTTACAAATTATTTGAAATAAATTAAATTTATTGCGAGTAGATGATATTTTAGAGGATTATGGTTGGACTACCACAGAAAACATTTGTTTAGAATTGTTTGTGCGGCATGATTATATAATTATCAGTTGAATCGTGCGCTTGTTCTTTAAATCTTCTAAAGTTTCGAATCATATTAACTTTTATACGTCACTTTGAATGCTCGATAAATGTTGTACGTAATTTGACCAAAACGTGACTTTTTGTTCCTTTTCCAGATCTTTAGTTTTGAGTCTCAAGGCTCTAGAGTTTGACTGGGATCAGAATGCAATCACTAATCAGCTACCAGTATCAAGACTTTTGCTCAAAGGTTAATTGTTAACATCTGTTTACTATCTACCTTTCCTCCTATTTCTTGGTTAAAACATGCAGTTGTTACATAGCTGAGTAAGCAAGAGGTGTTCTATGGCCTGGGTACACTACGGTGTAGTTTGACTTTGCTGTAAGAAGGTGTTTTGTATCCGTTTTTTTTCTGGCCATTTATAAGCATTGAAACTGAATTTGAATCCTCTAGATGATGTTTGTGATTTTGTTGATTTTTCTTTGCTCTCAAAAAATATTTTGTATATTTTGGCGCTTGGTTTTTCTTGTCAGAGATATTAATCGATGTGGCGCGAGGCACTCTGCTGTCACTCAGTACCCTGCAGACTGCAGTGGTGGTAAGTGATGCTCAATTTAACATTTTAACCGCTCACCTTTTAATTTTTGTTTAGGCTTCAAAATTAAAGCTTTAAACGGGTTGGATTGCCACTAATACCATTGCCATCCGTTATTATTATTATTATTTTGTTATTATCTATTATTCCTTGTCTTCTAAAGATCATTCTCTTTTTGTTCTTGTTCTATATTATTGATTTAGTTATTCGCTACGTTTAGTTATGAACCACCGGCACGAAACAAAATCGGCGAACAATCGAACAAAAAATGCAAAGAACTTAACAATAGTTTCTGCGTCAACTGCTTCATAAAAAATATAGTGTATACTTGACTTACTTGACCCATCATTTTGAGCCGAATCCGAATTACGTATACACAATGTCCAAATGAAATAGTAACAATGCACCACGTCGAAATGAAATAATTTATTCGTTTAGATTTCGCATTTTGTGTTGAAATATTTTTCGCGCGTGTGAAATATTAACGCGCGTTATCTTTTATAGTTGGACGATCGCTGTGTCGCGATCCACGTTCACCTCTGCGACGGATTCGTTGGGTTTCGCGATGAGGATCTGCAGCAATGGGTGAAGGCCATCGGACTCCTGCGGTCTTCCAAGCGCAGCCTCGTTCCTCCGACCATGCAAGAACGGGAACAAGAACCAGGAGTGCCCAGCCATTCGGTTAATACCCCGGCAGCTTCAAACGGGAGGTCCGGTGAAAGTCAGAAATCTTCTAAAAAATGGTGATTTGCGTCACGAGTTTGTTTTAAATGCTATCGAAAAATAAAACCAAATTCTGCGGTACATCTGTTAACGAACTTCAAGTTAATTTGTTGGCATTCTATGCAACCTAAGCTGTACTTTGTCTAATGGCCGTATTTTATAGCCTAATCAAATATTTTAAGCTAATCCTAATCCATATTTTATAGTCTAATCGGATCGGTATGGCAGTCAACTTTATTGCTTGTACCATTGTTCAGTAGTTGTTGGATAATTGCGATTCTTTTCAGTTTTTTGATTGATGTAATCCGTCTTTTGGTGAATAAACCACTAAGCTGGTCGTTTACCCATTCAGGCCTTTCGCATTAATAGAAGATTTGTTTTCGATGCAGGTATGCTCGGTATCTAACAGAAGTGCTTGGAGGTCGACCGGTCAAGGTTACGATGGAGGTCACGACCTTGACCTGCGAGGCCTCGGGGTCAGCTGACCCGGGTCTGGCCGCAGGTCTATCCCATCTCAAGCTTGTTCTTGACTTCTCTCCCACATCAAGTGAGCGTTTTTCTTTTTCTTTTTCTTTTACTGCTTCAGTCGAAAAGGAGTTTGTAAAGCCGACAAGCCATCTGTGGACAATTTTAAATAAATTGAGCGAGTGTTTTCATTTATTGTAGACTTTCCATGCAATATAGTTGTTGAATCTATTTAATAGGATTGAACTAAACTGATCACGACATGTTGTCGCGATACATTCTGTTAATTGAAGAATATTGAATTAATATCTTAATTTCAAATGAATTGCATGAAAATTTACACATCCCATGCTCGTTCCTAGAGTCTGTCACTTCACAGCAGCTGCTATTCACCATTATTTATAGCTGTTATTTATTATACTTAATGAGTTTAAAGTCTGTTTCAATGCTTCTATTAGCCGCGAGATCGTTGAGGTTCGGCGACGCTCAGTTTGACGCCGAGTTGACGACCTTTTACTGCAAGCAGGCCGGGGGGGGATTCGTCGCACCGAATGACCTTAGCGACAAGTTACACCACTGGGGGGTGTATCTCTACGCAGGGCTGCTTGTCGCTCGGGTACGACCCATTAGGGCGTATTTAAAAAAAATTGGTCTTTGTTTGGAGCACGCTTTGGCATCGAAAAAATTAGATTTGTGGGCTATTGCCAGCGTCGAGAAATTAAATGTAAGGTTTTTTCACGCGTCTTGAGCACACCTGTGACATTTTTTTACATCTACTAATGCGCGATCTAAAGGATCGCTGAAAATTTACAAATGTACATGGACGATTTTTCACTCTAAGATGGTACTTATATCTAAATTTTTAACACCAACTTGTAATTATCTTCCTTTAGAAGAGACTTCTTTCTTTCAGTGCAGTCCTTTGACTGTGGGCGAATTGCATGTTCATTTATTTATTGGCTGATCTGACAGTGACATTTATGACAAATATTTTTTGTTAAATTTTACAGCGATATTCTAAGAATTGCTTTTTTATTTGCGCAGGGGAGCAGCGTACAGCCGCAGTCTTCCTGTGACGTCATGGTCGACAGCGTTCAGCTCGAAGTGTCTTCCTCCTTCCTTCGCTCACTCGATTCCCTCATCGGCTCTCTGCTCGGCTCTCTCCGGCTCTCGAGAGCCGACGACGAGCCTCGACGTGTTTCCGGGCCCCTCTGTGACCCGCCGGAGCAGTCGGGGACTGAGGAGTTGCGGGAAAGCAGTCCGCGACAGAGGTTTATCTCAGCGAACGTGCAGTGTACCAATGTCAATGTGTACTTCTCCTGCGAGAACAGAGGTGCGGACTAATTTTGTTTTTGTTATATATTATGTTTAGTTGATTTAATGCGTGAATACTAGAATGTATATTGATTGGTTTTATGATCGATAGATTTTTTAATACAGAAATAAAGAAAAAATAAAAAATAAAAAATAGTAAGTTCTGTTGGATATTAAATATGCTATTTCTTGTGTATTAATGGAAATGAGTTGGCTTGTTCCTTTTATGTAATATTATTTATTAGTGATCTGCTCAGATCTATGTCATATTTTAATATAATCTTCTTGATTAATTATTACTTTTTGATGTGTGATGTGACCTACTATGAACAGCGTCGGCCATGTTGCGATGTGACACGGCCTCGATTCAACATCTGCCCGACCAATCACAGCTCATGATGAATGGGGTCAAGGTCATCTACTTTGTCCTGCAGTCAATCCAGGTACAGGCTCCTTTTATTTCTAAAACCAACCAAAATTTCTTCGTGTAGTTTCACGCACATCAGTAGAAGAAATTGTATTGAATGCTAGAATAGCAATTTTTTCTCAGTTTGCCTTGCCATTGTTTGACAATTAGCTCTGGGTTTTTTGGCACACTTTTACCATTCCTCGATTCCCTTGGATTTTTTCATGTTGACCTGTCGTTAATATTCTCGTCGCTTGTGATGGATTGAGAGCTGTTTCCTTCAGTTTTTTTTAGGTATTTATTAAAAAGTAGTCCTACACTAAGCTAGTTGCTTCTTGCGTATTGTAGTAAAATTTGAAATTTGGTAAAAATGCGCGATTACGTTTAGAGTCTTTGCTGCCACTGTCATCGACTCCCACAGGGCAGAATCCGTGCTTCCTTAACCCCTAGTCGGATATTTTAGATAAAATGCACTTTGGAACTTTGCGACTGCGGCTTGGGGACTTTGGGACTTTGGTACTTTGGAACTTTGCGACTTGCTGAGCAAAGCATCCACTGCAGCCTCCTCCTCGACACGCAGCGAGCCTCGACGAGTCTGTCTGCCACGGCGCTATTTTGAAGCCTTTTTCATCATTTTTCTTCGCTATAATGCAGCGAAATCAATGAGGTATTAATAGCCAGCATGTGCACAATGTGCATATATGTTTCCAACTGTTTTCTGTGACAGATGGAGCCGGTGTTGCGCGCAGTGGAGCTCCAGGACTCAGCGCTAAGCATCAAAGCTCTGCACGTGGACTATCGAAGACATTCCCAGGTGCGGCACATTTTATATAGATGGCAAACCTGAAATGGCTGTAAACCTTCGATAAGAGTCGAGCCAGAGCATGGATGGTATGCTAGGGTCGACTAAAGCAATAAATAAATATGAACTAAAAAACGCTCACAATTATCCAATCATGAAGCATCTTGCATATACCGAAGTGATTAAAGTTAGAACAAAGAAGATTTTGATGCATTGTATTGCAGCTGGTATCAGTGCGGCTGTCGGGAGGAGAGAGTGCGTTGGTGTGGTCCATAGGCTTGCATCAGTGCATACATCACATCCTAGGCGGCGCCTCTGAGCTCGCTGTCAAGTCTGCAGGTAGGACTCGAGAGTATTAACAATGATCATTTCTCCTTTCTTTTTTCCTTTCGTTTTTAGTCAATTCATTCTGAGAACGGTCTATTTGTTCATTTTTTCTATTAATTTTCATTTTTTAGTCAGTTATTTCTACGTGCAATCTATTTTTCTGCTGTGAAATGTTAAAAACAGAAATATATGAGCTAGACGTTCTGGTTTTCTACTTTTCATGAATTTTAGGCTTCTACTCTGCAGACTGATGTGCAAATATTTCAGCATGCCTCGTACCAAATTTGCCTGAATCCTTGCTTCTTTCTGAGCCTGTGGCTAAGTAACAAGACACTGTTGTTTCTCTTGCAGAGTCTTGCAAGGCAATCTTGTACAGGTTACTTTGCAAATGAGTTTTTAAAGGTTTTATATTTTTTAAATGAATTACTCTTTTATGTAGTTTTATTTGGGATAGCATTTTTTTGCTGAATTTCTATTCGTTGATGAAATGTGAATGGTCAGTTGGCGGTTTTTTGCAGGGTTATTTTCTACGCATCGTTCCGTTGGAGTTCAGAAAGTCAAGAGACAGAGAGGGCTGGGTGTATCGCTATGCATCCAGCAGAGTGTCGCTGTCACTCTGTGCACTCCAAGAAAACACAGGTTCACTTGGCACTCCTGCTAGCACTACACTCTTCTGTTGAATTATTTGTAGTCGATGGTTTAAAATCTTAGTGTTTGCCAATGCAATTGCTTTTAAAGTCTTGATGCAAACGGCTCAAAGTTGTTTGAAGTCCAGATCTGAAATTAAGGAGAGTTTTTTGGATGTGAATAATTATCATGTAGAACTTTATTTAGCATATGTAGATATTGCTATTATTTGAATAGGCTTATGCTGGAGCGCTAGAAGCGCTTTTGTGAACATTGACTGGTACATGCAAGCCTTGAGTGCCAGATACCAGGTCACGGCTCTGTTTTAAAATGTTTTTGAACCGTTTTATCAACTCTATGTTGGTGTCCAGTGAACTGACGAATATTCTAAGACATGTCTTATTTAAATTGAGAAGTATATATTGTAATCAATTTATTGAGTTGGCTTGACGCTTGGGTCTGCAGAATAACGTTCGCTGGGTCAGATTTGTCGGTGGAACGGAGACACGACGGTTGCGTGTCACTGTGCTGTTCAAAACTGAATATTGCATGCGACGAGCGCGTTGTATTTACCATTGAGGTACAAAACGCAGCGTTCTCTTCATAGATCCTTATTCGTTTGATTGCCTTGACTGTGTTGCCTTTTTCAGCTGAATTTAAAGAAATGTGTAACCTTTTGAGGGTGTTAAAATAGTGAACCTGACGATATAATAAGGGTCTGGTATTCTGCTGAAAATGAACTAATACGCTTGATTCTACAAGAATTTTCTTTAAACAGTTTATTCATTGCATGCATTTTTGTTCAGTTGGAGATAATGTTCCTTTTGAAAAAAGAAATGAAACTGGGATCGTTTATTATTTTTTGTCACTCGGAGTATGCTACATGCGATTTATGTTAATAATTTTTTGTGCTATTTTACTATTATTTTGTGTGTCCCATCTACTGACTTTGTGTGAATAAGCGCTACGTGTTATGCGCGTTGCCCCGCCCATAGGCGGTGGACGTTGTGAGTCAGCTGGGCGGGGGCCGGTTCGTTGCTGAGCGAGCGAGCCTGCCCGCCCTCCTCACACCCACTAACAAGGCGTGGGTTGCGACTTTTGACGCCTTCCACGTCGTCTTCCCTTACGGCTACAACTTTGCGGAGTGCTTCGACGACGTGAGACATCCACGATTTGGCTTGTTAGCGATTCAGATACGCTGATACGTAGAAATGATGGTAAATTTTAAAATTTGAAGGTCAGGTAAAAAAGCTAATTTTAAGGTCATTTTGAAGGTCGCAATCATATTTTATAAATAATTTATTGGCTGTTGACTGTTTATTTTAATTCAGGAGCTATATAGCTGTTTGTTTAGGTCTGTGAGGCTTACTGCTTGCAAACTCCGAGATGGTTTATTTCTTAAGGGCCTTGTGTTGTAACAAAGACTATTACAGGCTAAAGAACCGCTCCCCCGTCTTTAGTCGCGTTTTACAACTCGCCCGCGGAGCTCTGGGCTGCAGACCTATTCTCTTTTTACCCCAGTCCGCAAGCAATGCTCCGAAGCGCACGTTGTTGTTGATTTGAACCCCTATAATCTGTCTAACAACGTAGAAACAGACTAATGTACTGATGTAAAGCCATAAGTATTTGATTAGGTTGCAGCGTTCAATTGTAAGGGGAATGTTGCAGTTGAAGAGCCTCAACAAGTGGCGCAAGGTGTTGTACAAGAAAGTGAGAAAACCCTTCACCAGCGAGAGTCCTCTCTACCCTGACCTTCTCATCAAAGTCAAGGTCACAATTTTTCTATCCTGATCTTATTAAAGTCAAGGTTTTAAAAAAAATAAACACATTAATAATCTTGACCACCTTAACCACCCAGAATGAAAAATGAAAATGTCGTAATGGATTTAAATGTATTATTTGGCTGTATCGCTAGGGCATCAAAACAAAAAGTATCTTCTATTAATTTTCAAAAATTCATTTAAATTATGGTCATGAATCGTATCGCGTTTCTATGTAATAGAAACGCGTGTATTTGTTGATCATTTGTTGTAACTGTGAACTCTGATTGGTTGCAGTCTGCTTCGGTGCAGCTCTCGGAGGATCCCTTTGAGGTCAAGCTCGCCGATAATTATGCTGTAAGCATACGCATTCTACTTGTTGGAAATTTGGTTGTCTTTGGGGCGGAGAAAAAAGTGTGAAAAACAGTTATCATTTAATGATAACAGGCTGAGTTTGGTGCTATCTTTTTTTGGAGTGGCGGGATACCAATACTTGTGTCATATGCAAACAGGTATGTATAATTCAAAACTTTGTGTATTGTTTTTTAAAAAGTAATGATAGTTATGTCGCTTAGCTCTGCAAGTGTTGCGTATATATGTACATATATATATATAGTCTGTTGTCGTAGTCTGTTGTGCGTAGTCTGTTGTGTGACGTAGTCTGTTGCACCTCTCCCGCACCTACGATTCAAGCAAACGATGTTTTTCCATCTCCGTTT
>JAQIWG010007597.1:0-12166 GCA_034695025.1 Chamaedrilus cognettii
ATGGCTGGGTAATATTTATGTTCCAAAAGTTGGGGGGGACGCGTCCCGTGGTCCCAATAGGTTGTTGCGGCCATGACCGTAACGAAGGGCTACGAAAACTATATTCGCAGACTACAATAAACCCCGGAATTTTGAAAAACAAATAACGTTTTCGGATATAGGTTATTTCAAGAAAGTCAAAATTTAATCAGTTCAATACAGAAGCTGACTTCAAAGGCCCTAGGGTTTTTTTGGTGGGGGGGTTTGGAGGGGTGTCCATTCGTACCTGGGGGGACGGGGTTTCCCCCCACTGGCGGATTCTGGGTAAAATAATAGGCCTAAACACCGTGCCGTGGAAAACTACCAACAGAACTGCGGTAATCAACATATCGTCACATTCAACAACTGCAGTTATTGGATTATTAACAAAGGGATTCAAATTGAAAATTTAGGAGTCGAATTAGGAACCAAATTACATATAATAACAAATAAAAATTAAAATATGCAATAATCTAGACAAATTATCACACACTATTTACTCATTATTTATTTTCTCATAAATGACGTCACTAATCCAAACCGCAAATAGAATAGTTAATTCGTCAAAAGTATGGACACAACACTTATAAACTTTAATAGAATTGTAGCTCCATTTTTGTCTTTTTTTGATATCGATTAATTGTATCATGAAACCATTTGCTTATTGTACGATATTACGATTAAAAAGCGATTTAATACAACAGGTCCAGCGATAGCCGCAGATAAAGAACGTTTTCTTGCGTGTTTTTTACCAAAATTAAACATATAAATAAAAATTGGCTATTTATGCGGAAGTCTTCACCAAGTGCATCCAGTTTTGTTTTTTTAATTGCAAGTAAAAACGGAAGTACTAAATACTAATCGCCGGTGAACGATCAAATAAACTCAAGCCTTTGTGGCTATTTAACAGGCTACCGGTCAATTATCCAGCACGTGATAATAATAGTAATTTTTCCATAATTTTGTCTTAAATTCAGAAAAATATTATCAATGCTTTAATTTCGATCTAAAATTCACCATTCTGCTGTAGGAACTTATCACATCATCAGGACGTTGGATCTACGATGCTGAGGCTCTTTCTGCGATCGAGGGAGCCGTTTCGACGAGCCCTACCCATCGACGCCAGACTGTTTGCTTGCGGGTCAAGGTCGGCTTCCTCAGGACCCCTTCGATTCTTCCCTGTCCTTACCAACCCCGTCAGTTCGCGCTCTCTGCAGTGGCCCTCGAGGGACAGTGCGAGCGCATCGCTTGCGGTAAGAAACTTCGGCAAGACTCGTTGTGCCTTTCTGCCTAGGAAGAATGATGACGAGGGAAGTTCGAAAAAGAATGACGAGGTGGATGACGATACGAGTGAGAACGGAAAGAAGCTGCGTCCTCTGAAACTGATGGAGCTCGCCGAACACATGTGGCCGAGTCCGCTGAAGGCTCTGAGAAACTACTTCATGATGGTTTTCATTCGAGGATACTTTGATCCGGAGTTCTCTGTGCCCGTCTTTCTAACTGGAGCCGAACAAGCAGTGGTTCAGGTGTCGTCGTTAATCAGTCGTGGGCAGTTCGGGGGACTGAGGGGTCTCGTCACCCGAGAGGCCATCGACGAGATAGAGAGAAATTATCGTAGATTGGAGGTCAAACAGAAACAGTTCATCGCGGTAAATCCTAAGGATCTCTTCATTCGTTTCGTATACGAGATCGGAATTATTTTTGACGACGAAACGAACAAGAGGTTTGTCGAGATTACGACTGTGATTCAGGGCTGCCATGGTCTGGGTGTGGCGAGAATGGGCAGCGATTATGCAGAAGAAATGAAGAAATCGCAGGATCAGCTGTACACGTGCAACTATCGATTTCTTCGCGAGTACACGAAGGGCGTTGAATCTGATTGGACGATAAACAAGCTAAACCACTTCAAGCCAACTGAACTTGTCAAGCAGCGTGGGCTCTTTAGCCGCTAACATCATGCTCGTAAAGTGTGATAATGTGTAATGTGTAAATCTTTGTTTTAATTTGACACTAAAGGATGACCAGGGATAAGTTTAGTAGTAGTACTCCAAAAACGACATTGTTTTAAACTCTACTCGGATTTAGAAATGGGTAGGAGTAGCATTACTCGTAAAAATGGACGATGGTGTAGGCGTACTCCTTTTTTGAGAGGCATCGGAGTGCACTACTCCTGTTTTATAAGCAGCAGGCGTAACGTTACTCTACGTTACGCATTACATAACGTTT
This sequence comes from Chamaedrilus cognettii, assembly GCA_034695025.1. Taxonomy (NCBI): domain Eukaryota; kingdom Metazoa; phylum Annelida; class Clitellata; order Enchytraeida; family Enchytraeidae; genus Chamaedrilus; species Chamaedrilus cognettii. The sequence goes on from JAQIWG010007597.1 coordinate 2,245, forward strand.
TGTAAGAGCTAAACTGAACTCTGAGGATGACCATCTATGGTTTTTGTGTTTGTGTCAGATTTTTTGCCTTGTTTGTCAATTTTGAACTTCTAAAAGTTTTCAAAAACTAATATATGCTGCTAATTAATATTCTAATTTTTCAACAACAATGTTCAAATCACGGCAAATAATTGCCTCGATTTTCTTTGATTTAAATTAATGTTCAAGAATTTAAGCTAAACATGGTTAAGCTAAACACAGCGATTATAGCAGAATTAATAGCAGCTATTAATAGTATGTAAGACTTGTGTAAAGCCTACTGCACTGTAACGCACCAAGAATATGTTATACAGAGGTGGAAAAACCTTAATTTTTTTGTTTGAATCAAAAATGCGGAATGGTAATCAGTGTGATCAGAATAATTTCATCCAATCGTATACTAGTTTATTTAGTTTATTCAAATTTTGAATGACTAGTATGCATGAATACTGCGATGTTTATAGATGCAATAACTGTGGCTTTTGATTATTTTTAATCTGTCATTGAAGATACTGTAAATATGACATTTTGCTGCATGCTCTTTTGGCGACTTTGCCTCTTAGAAATAAAAAATAAAGAATTCGAAATTTTACTGCATTAAATTTTTGTGTTTTTGAGAACCGCCTATTTTAAATGGCTTCAATAGCGTTACTTTCGCGTATGTAATTTTCACGGGTTCCGGTTTGGTCAGTGCGGAAGTTTGCTTAAATACATGCACGTTCAAATTTCATGTTTACAGTATTTAGTGCGTTGACCTTCTGTGGATGAACATACTAGACTGGACTGCTCGGCGATGTTTAGGCCTATACCAATTACTGTAAAACACGAAATTTTTAGCTGCATGTTATTTTTACAGTTTTGACCCTTTGAAATTTTGCTGCACTTAATTTTAGCACTGCCCATATAACTATTATAAGCTACCAGCTTTATTCTCGTGCTTGTATTTTTGTGAGTTTGGCTGATTCGCAGAATTTGCCAAAATTACATGCATGTGAAAATTTTATGTTTTATAATGAAAGCATATGCTTACGAGGGCAAAGCACTGCAGATCTGCCTGGCTTTCTACATGCATCTTGATTCAACAGGCTTGGTTTAACTTTGGGCCCGTAATCTATTTAATATGTCAATAATATAGAATAAATTTTGTGATCAATATTCAAGGGTTAAGACAAATAATGTATTATGAAGAGCCCAAAAAAGAAGAATAAATATTGGATTATACTATTACGCACGCTGAAAATATTGATGTAGGGAACAGTTTCAAAATGTAGAGGATGGGGTCATAACCCCAGACCCCCTTAATGCGTTTTAGGTTGTCGCTAGATTGTCCGTGTGACCAACAGCCTGTAGGAGTAGCTGCCCTGTGCACATCATGCCCACTATAACTTCGCAACCTTGACTATGGCTAACCAAAACTTAATCATAACACTAAGCACAGCTCTAGCCCTAACTTGTACCCTTTCAGTGCCCCAACTTTAATTTTTCACAAATATATTCTCTCTGGCGTATTAGTGTCAGTGCCTTATAATATGAAAGTGAGTGTGGTAGGTACTCAGGTAGCTACTGCTACAGTGACTTATCTATATAATCTTTCACATATATTTTACTACGAATTCTACGAAGCGTGACGATTATTTTCACCAATAAAATCAGCTGTTTTATTATTATTCTTTGACGCCATTGGCATAGGCTGCGACCCATATTCAGTTTCTAATTATAGATCATGTGAATATTACGCAACGTTTTTGCTGTGCATTAAATTAAAATTTTATTCACAAAAACTCTATTTATTGACTGTAAAACCTAGGAATCTGTGAATATCACCAGTCTCTGATAATAATTGACAGTTTTAGTACAAAAACCACTATTATTTTGTTACATCAGCTGCAGCTTAAGGTGTTTCAGTTGCCAATATTATTTTTTTCGTTAATTTGTCGATTTGGACGCTCTAATCAACCCATCCCATTTCTTCCTAATTTGATTCCATCACGACATCCCCCGTCCAATCACGATGAACGCCATAATATCCCTGTGCCACTTTTGCGAGGTGCACGGTCCCGCTGTTCTCTTCTGCACGCAGGCCTTCCACAGCGTTCAGCCCCCCTCCTACAAGCCGAACCCATCCGACCGAGAGTCGCCCGACGAATCAGTGAAGTCGAGCTGGGCGGGAGGGGCAGGGCACTGCTCTCAGGGTCCCAGCAGCTGGGCGGGTTCCGGAACATGGAATAGCGGGTCTGGGACATGGAGTAGCGGGATCGGCATGTGGAGTTCGGGACCGGCTTCGTGGAACGCGGAGAGTTTCTGCGGAAAGGCGGAGACGACAGAATCGACGACTTCTAGTCCTGCGGCGCGACTGAAGTCTGAGAGCTGCGAGGTATGTCAACTGGATTGATTTTACGTTCCTCCTCTATTTTATTTGTTTTTTTAATTTGAATACTATAATGTGACTATGTTGTTAATATCACACGATGTCAAGTGCATGCTACATGAATATTTTAAAATAGGTTTGATAATAAGTGGCTATATAACAAAATTTAAAATGCTCTAGGATAGCTGTTCTATCAAAAGTATTTAAATAGTGAATGACATGTATTTAGTAGGCCTATATCTGTAAATATGTGCCACGTGGTCTTTTTAATTATTTAATCGCAATGTTAATACTGAATTTTCTGTTGCTACAAATCCTTGCTCTGTGATTGGTTGTAGCGCTGTCGGTCACTACCGCCAGACCTGCCAGGCTATGTGAGCGCGGACAGCGAGAGTCGTGTGAGTTACGTTAGCAGTCAGTTTCCTCAGCACCCGGAGGTCTACCAAATCGTGCGACAGGCTTGTTTACGCAGCCTCTGCTGTGAGGTAGAGTACATCTATATTGTATAGGTTTAATGGCTTTCAGTAGCCTTTAGTGCTTTTAGTAGGTTTAGAAGCATTATAAGTCGTTTAGTAGCATAAATTGTTGATTTAGTAGCTTATTGTATATTTGTTTTAGCTTTTTGGATTTTCTGAGGTACATGTAAATACCTCCATTTTGCTTTTCGCATGTTCAATACTGAGAGCGAAGGCTAGACTGATCACACCGTGTTTAAAAAAAGGGATCTCTCAAATATTCAGTTCTATAACTATTAATTTGAAAGAAGCTGATCAAGTATTACGAGGCATAATAGTGCTTACAAGTAGTGTGTCCTATCCATCCTTCTTGATACGTGCAAACATGCTCAGGTGCGCAGGGATGGGAGGGCTTGGCTAAACCCTACTACCAGTGTGATTTTGCAAGAAAAATTACATGCCTTGATTTCGGAAAACCTCTGTTTCTGGCCTCCCGCACACGAGTTCTGCACAGAAAAGAAGAACTCTTCAGGGGGCTAATACCAAAAAGCTATTAAGGCCGGCCCCAATTAGTCCTCCCTCACTTTTTTTCTACCTACGCCCCGGTACATGTCTTTGGACGCCAAGGCTATGGTGCATATGTAAAGTTCGGTCATTTTTTTATAGATTGCCATGTGTGTACAGGTGTTTTTTTGTCTTTGCGTAGGTTTGCCCCGGGCGCGACGGCCCGATGTTCTTCGGCGATGATCGTCACAGTCAGGTGCTGAGTCATACGTTTGTCGTGCCCGATCCTGGTGCACGCGGGCTTCAACGCCTCTACAGCATCGTCGTCGTGATGATGGACAAGATCTTCCTCCTCAACTCCTGGCCCTTTCTCGTGCACCACCTGCGGCGCGTCATCGACCAGATCAAGGCCAAGGTAACTCGCCGCCTGCACATGATTATTTACTCTGATGATGGACCTTTAAGAAAATAACAATAATAATAAAAGAGTATCTTTGTAATTGTGCTATTGAAGTTGTGTAAAATAAACTTGCAGCTGGAATATATAGATTTTAATATTTGATGATCAAGGTATAAAAGTGCATAAAGAGGTATTCATTTTGAATTTTTGATTGATATGACATTTTTACTCTACAATTGATTGTGATTTGTACTTTGATGGTCTATTCTTTATTTTATGAAACAGAAAATATACATTATTTGTGTAACAAAGAAGTGACTAGACTTTTTAGTCTAGACTAGACGTTTACGTTTTTTTTGGGCCTGAGATTCGAATCGCTTGCAATGCAGCAGATTCTGAATATGTTGCAAGCAATGTCAAGCGCTATTCAATATTCTTTGCCTGGCGCGCGTGCAGGTTGAAGCGCTGTCAAGTGATGACATGAAGTGCGCCGTGCTGCTGCGCCTGCCGCGCACCTTCGCGCCGCACGGCCTGCAGCCCAAGCGTCACGCGCGGCCGCACGCGCGAACCATGACCTCGCTTGGCGATATCACCGGCGACAAGGCGATCTTTGAGAAGCTGCATGGGGTGTTTGCGTGGATACTGAAGGCAGGGGCGAGCAGACTGACGGAGAGACTGCTGGAGGGACCGCCCAGTGATGACTCGGTCATCGATCTGGACAGGCAGGAGGGTAGGCAGGGGGGTGAGGAGGGATAGGGGCAGGGTTGGGGTAGGCAGGAGACTGGATGTGGAGACTATATTTAAGTGAGGCTACGGACAGAAGGAAGGGTCAGTTAGTAGAGTGGATGAATGCAAGTGGATAGGCTGTGATGTAGATGGAAGGCAAGAGAAAATATATATCTGAACTGTCATAAAAATTTGTGCAGAAATAAAATATGATTGCTATGTTGCTTTGCAATTTTGCCTGTGACTGGTCATTTTTGAATCTAGGGCACTATACATGTATTTACTACTACTATACATGCAATTTTGTATAGCACACAAAAAGTTGAGATGCTCTTCAGTTCAGTTCAGATTGTCCAAGATGATTAATTTTCAATCAAAGGAGGTGAATGAAAGTTTATTAAATTGCTGTCAATGCTATTAGTATTATGGAGTTTAAAATTTTATACATTTTGAGGGTTTGCAATGTTTTCTTGCAGACACTGATGAGGGGTTTGTCAAGCTGTACAGTCGAGCGGGTATTTTGCGGGGGGCTGCTGACGCCCCCATTGATGGGACAGGACCCGCGGGGGGGGCGGAGTCCCTTGGTAATTCCTACAGCGACGATGACGAAGCGGATTCATTGCTGCGACCGACACAAGTGTTCACCAGTGTCCGCATGCTCCTCCAGGTTGGTCCAGATGGGATGTATGGTAAAATTGTATAAATATTTGTGGATGGTTAGTAAGAGGCCGATCTTTTGATGATGACGTTGTTGTCCTTGCGTCCTAAATCCTGCGCAAGTTATGGACATATATGTTGCAAGAGTTTGGGATAACCAGCACTTGTGGATTTGATTGTGCGAAGAAAGAAGAACTGGATTGGGCACGTAGTGAGAGGAGAGGGATGGATGAGAGAAATACTAGACGGAAGAATGGAGGGCTAGAGGACGAGTTAATTAAAATAATTGGAATGGTAGGTGAATTATTGAAAATGGAATCATATGGAAACACGAAGAAAATGGCGGAGGACCGCCAGATGTGGAGAGGTTGGATGCCGGGGACCTGCCGTTTGGCAGTGCACTAGAGAGAGATATATATTTAATTGGTTACAGTAACAGTATATTTATAGTGACTTTTAGCTTGTTCTGTGTCGCTCATTTTAGGTACAATGGCCAAGTTATGTGCTAGAAGTATGCAATTCTACCTTAGGTTATTTCTTTCTCGCTGAATTTAACAACTGGCAGCTTGCAACGTTGAGAAGAGCTTGCAAAAATTTTTCTTAATTCCGCTTTATTAGTTCTTCTTCTATTTTCTTTCTTTCTGTTAGCTTTTGTGCAAATTGTTTCAGACTGGATCATTGCAAGATTGTTGATGTCTTACGTAGTTGGGCTTGTTGTTCAGGTGCTCAACTACAGTCGGTTCCATGTGATAGCTCATCACGTAATCAGAGGCCATAAAGTCATAGTGCGAGCCCAACAGAAAAGCCTTGTTAGATCTGTCATCAATTGTCTCAAGGTATCAGCTTTCATTTATTTCGCTGTTCAACTGTGGCGTAATAATTTAATGATATTTTTGAGATTGATTAGTAATTTTCACTTGATATACTATTTATTTGTATTAATTGCATTGACAAGTTTAGCTATAGAAAGAGAAGTTTATAGTTACAATGCTTTGCCAATGCCACACTGCTGCAACAATATGCTATGATCTTGTAAAGGTATTATCTAGATTAATTGTAATAAATTCAATAAAAACCTCACACTGCTAGCTCATTGATGTTTCAGTCGCTGCTTCCAAAGGGTTGTTGTCACGCCGTTTACGTCACGCGTCGTTTCGATGACTGGCATCTCTCTAACTTTATTGGCATGTCGCTGCACGTTCCCCTGCCGGAGCCGCTGCCTAGCAACCTGACCGGGGTCATCCTCGAGATCAGCGACCCCCGGCTCGGCCGGCTCGACGGCTCGTCAGCTCTCAGCGAATCCATGTTTGAGCCGAGCGAGAGCCGGATAGCCGAGCTGGCGTCGCGGCATTATCACGTGTATTCACCGGGCGGTGTCACGCTACCCAGCACCGGTAGTGTGGTCCTTCTTTATTTTTTTCTTTTTGATCTTTCTTCTTTTTTGGAATCTACGCCTGGGTTTTGTGCTAGAATATAATTTAGAGATTGGAGTTTTAGGCTAGAGGTGGATGCAGAGAAATTTCAGTTGACGTGCCTGATGCTACGCGAGTCGTACTCTCAAATTGTGCAAGTTTGCATGCAAGCTTGTATTTTGCATCCAGATTGCATGCAAGTTGTGCGCCTAATTAATTTGAAACCGGCATGCTTAGCAAAATGCGTGAAAATTGAGGATGAGCAGCGGTACTATGCCTGGTTTAGAAGGTACAGGTTTGTCGCTACACACTTATTATCAGGCCTAAAATTAACCCTGGTCATTTTGTCTGTTGCGTTCAAGTTGTTAAATTTGATCAATTTTCTCGGCTTCAGCTAGTCGGTATTATTTGTTTACAATTCATATTTGGCAATATAGTTTTTTTCTATGAAAATTCTACATGTTGTCTTGAGGGGATAATGGATTTTTGTGATGATGGAGATATATTGCTGTTCGTTGGAAATATGCAGTCGATAGTCTAGCAATTATTTGAATCGATGAAGTAAGTATTCTGTGTGACGCGCAGTGCCGACAGTGCTGACAAAGATGATGAAGGCTCTGCTGAGTGAACAGCTTGCGGACTCGGTCGTCGAACAAAGTCTCGCCTGTCTCAAGGAAGAGTGGATGACGTGAGTTGTCTGCTATTTTTGCGTTTCTCAAACAATTTGTTTAGTGCCATGTCATAGCCTAAGGCACTGTTCATCGCATGTTTTTGAATATTATGACGCTGGTTTCTTCTTCATAAAATTTGCGAAGTGCCGCAGGAAATTGGAATCTGCAGAATGCCTTCACCGGCGTTATACAATATAACTAGCTCTGGATTTGCTTTGGCAGATTGCAGGACAAGGTGCATAGCGTATTTTTACAGCTTTGCTTACATTGTGTAATTTGTTTAACGATAAATTTTGTGTAATAGTCTAGTGTGTTTGCAGAACAAATGTAACAATGTCGCTGAGGTGTATTTCATTATGGTCTAGACATTTTCTGTCGATTCGTAAATCCACTCGCTGCATTTTTATAATTTAGTTCTATTTTAATTCGTTATGTTATTATATTTGTAGTAGTGATAATTAGTAGTAGTGGTGATTTAAAACACAACCGTTAACCGCGTTCTAGGAGACTCGGATTTGATGGCATATGAAAAATATGAAGTGTATTATTGTTATTATATTATTGTAAATACAATACAGTAATCTGTTTCCGTGCCAGGAAGGTGAAGGTTGTGTACAAGTTTACAAAGCTCGGAGGGAACCGATCGAAGGAGGACACGGAGAAGCTGCTCCAGATTGTGGGCGCAAAGGAGGAGGACAAGGTGGTCCTCAAGTTCTGGCAGACCGGACTCAGCACGCAGTATATCTCCAGCAGCTGCTGCGCTTAGGGTGACGTCTTTGTTGCTGCGATGACCAATTTTATGTTTTCAGTGTTAGAAGGTCGAAAATGATGGTTGGTTCCAAATTCTACGCCTAATTTGAAACATACAGGAGTAGCAATACATGTGAAAATTGGCTGTTGCGGTGTGGTATCTAAACGCTGGACAGTTGCACTGTGCTGTGTTGAAGGAGCAGGCTTACACTTATATCCGTATCCACCACTGCGAGTTAACCTCAAGTTGGTCAATCGGCGAGTTGAAAGTGACCGTTGTCAATTTCTTATATCTAGCGTGACTTCACTCAATCGGCCGATTGAGTCAAATCGAGGTTAACTCGCAGTGGTGGGTACAGGTGTAAGTGTGTTTTAATGAAGCTGAACTAAGTTTGGAGTTGATACGTGAAAACGTTGTTGTTGTATATGAAGTATGGGCATGTTGTAAATCTCACAAGAATGCGTTGGGGATGCACAAATACTATGAAACCTGCAATTTTGCTTTTTATGGAACGTTCCAAGGCATGTTGTGAGATGTCCAGTTATTATGTTGAAGCACATTGTAATCGGTGAAGGGCAAGATGTGAAATTTTTCTGCATCATATTGTAAATTGCTTCAGACTTCAGGGTTTTTCAGTCAAGTGTTGAAGCTTTGATTAGCTCATGACGTCATCTCACCCAGTCATTGCCCCAATAGCTTAATTTAGGATTCATTTAGGATTCATTTAATTGGTCATTTGATTGGGTTTTTAAATCTCTTTTCGGAAAAAAAACTACTATTTTAAATCTTTCAACCTTGAGCAGTGGCACCAAAGTGGTGACACATCAGAAAACTGCTGCTGCTGCTATAATTATTAGAGTTCAGAATAATTTGTCAACTATTCCTTTTTAAATTTCATCATGATTGCAGTGACTATTATATACTGCTAAGAGTGTGCATGATCTGTCGTTTGACAACTATTATGAATAATAATTTGTCAATTGTGATGTATGAAGAGCCTAAATAGCCCTGTTGGATGATAACCCTGCATTGTGCACCTTGAAAGTATTCACATGGTTTATTTCTTATGAATCTGCACGTTTTAATTGAAGTTGTTCCGTTTGATATCTTATAGCTCACGTGTGTTCAATATATATATTATATTATACAACGCCTCTGGATTATTAATGGGGTGCGCAATCAATGAAGATGGTCCAAAAAATTGAAGAAACCTCTCCTTTAAAACTTTCGCTTTGCTATTTATGTCAAAGACATAAATTAATAATAATAACAACAATTTAATTAGAGAAAATAAGAAATCTATTGGCCAATTGGCCAGCAAACTATTTGTCACTAGATTTTACTGCGTATTCCGCCATCTTGGATTGAGTTGGCGTGAAATAAAAATATATTGTTATTTTGTCTAATTAAATCCTTCAAATTAGGAAATTATATTTAAAGTTTGAATTAAGTCAAATTTTAAGACATGGATTGCTCATTGGATGAGTACATAGCGAAGAAAGGAATCGTTGTTCCTTCAAAACAAGGGTAAACCTGCTTTGCTCTGTTCTGTAATCATGGACCATGTCGAAGAACGACGAATTATGTTTGGATTCAATGGTTCATTTTAAAAAATACCAGTATCTACACTAAAAGACTAGACCGTTAAGGTGGGATCGCCTTAATAGTCTTGATACAAGTATTTTTTATGTGGCTACGAGATAGAAATCTGGTTTGTCTTCAAAACAGAAAACAGTGTGAACCCAGAGCAAAATACTTCGAAATTGTGGAATGCTGATGAATATTACAATACGGCAACTTAGTGAGAACTAGTAAATGCGTTAGTCTACACGACAATCAATCATTTCACTCTGAATTATTCTGGTCTAGCATTAGTGTATGATGCAACTTGATTGTTTGTGTAATCAACACACACATGACCGATAGCATTCTCGCAGTGAGCCGTGAACTATCCACCCCC
>JAQIWG010007598.1:0-12165 GCA_034695025.1 Chamaedrilus cognettii
TTCCGGATATTGCCGAAAAACGGAATATTCGGCCGAGGCGAATGTCCGAGGCAATTTCCGGTTATGCCCTACTTTCAGGCCGAGGCATGATATGTTAGAAAATTAGCTAATTCAATGATTAACGGATTTAGTTTCATATCTAATGATGAATTTCAATGTAATCATAGTATCATATTTAACTTTTTATGTTCAATGATTAACGGATTTAATTTTAGCTTTGCATCTTTTTGGAAACGTCTGCTTGTTAGTGATATGATTGGGTTAGTGAGCACTACTACACACAGTGCTAGTTGCCTCAGTGTCGTAGCTGCTAGTAATTTGTGCCCAAATGCTACAGCTAATCAATATCTTATTATGTCTGCAATATAATAATAGATGACTGGACAGCTTGTGCAAATGCGCGATGTATGCAGTGAAAGGCTGCAGGCATGTGTTATCGCTACACCAGTCAGCCTCTACACCCTCCCCGCGGGCGTTACCTCCCCTAACGCCCTTCTCTTCTCCCTACCGCTCTCTCAAGCTAACTTCAATCAGGTACTTGACGTTTTATCTATTTTAACATTTGGTTCAATAGAACGCTTTGAGTCATATTTGTTAGAGTACTTTGATTTTTAAAATCTTTCCTTATGGAAAGTAATTGAATTACTTTGAGGTAGTATTGGATTTGGTTTAATTTTGGTGTGAGTTATGAAGATATTTTTTTATGAGTCACTGCCTTATAATTAATCTTAGTGTGTTTAGTGTCACATTAATTTTTATTCACACTTTTTTTTTTTGTAATGCATCGTGTGATCACAGATTTTCAAAAAAGTGTTTTTTATTCTTTATTTTAATGCCGGCCTACAACATGGAATATAACCTAGACTGTTGTGGAAAATTGGAAATAACTAGACTGATAAAAATAAACTACTGAAACTGATAAAAATAAGTTGATAAAAATACCTGGAAAATTATCTGGACTGCGGCTAGCTTATGTTTCCACTTGTTTTGTTTCAGATCAGTCAGCTAGGCCATCAGATGGCGCGAGCGGTTCACTCCATGCAGGGGCCCCGTGTAGCCGAACCTCTTGTCGTACGACTACCTACACACCTCTAGCCGAGACTGAACTGTGGCGGATATTAGGAAGAACTTGGGTAAAGAGGGCGGGTATGGGGTGGTTAGGGAGAGGTTAGGGTATGCATGGAGACAGGGTTAGACGCTGTGTTGGTCGCAGTTTTGAGTGATGCAAGCCAACAAAGACCCTAGCCGATAGAATGATCATTTCTGGACCTGACGAACTTGACGCTCTGATTAGTCCTTTTATCTCTATTTTGATCGTAAAAAATCGGATTTGTTAAGTTTGAGTCTAGTAGAAACGTTAGGCAATGACACGGCTTAACTTTAGCTGACCATATATGAAGAAACTTTGTGGATGCTTTTGATTTAGATGTATGCCTAGGAGTCGTAGGACTCTATTTTGTACTATGAAGACTTCTGACTGGCGAAGATTGGATGGGATCTGATGAGTGTCAATCATTTTGTGTCCCGCCTTTTTATCTTAAAACTTGACAGAATGGGAACATTCTGCGTGCCGTGCTGGCATTTATGCTCGCGTGGTTTGACTTCAATATGATTACATTTGGTACTTGTAGAATAATTCGGTAGGACGGTAAATTGTTCTAATACGGCAGACAGCGGTATTGGCTTACTCGGTGCTGCTAGTTCTATTGATCGTTATGATGCTATTGTATGAGTAAATGAAGTGTTTTCTGACATCTATCTATCGCGGAAGACGCTATTTATTATCAGTTAATATATCAGTCATGCAAATATAAGGATCGTAATATTTAACGCTAGCACGCGTATAGCTTTGCATGCCATATTTGTATTCTTTAACGCTTGTGTAAAGTAGCTTTTTTAGATGCATGTGCTACATGCGTATTTCTATCTCACCGACACTATTATGCGTACAAGGTTGGTTGCGTTAGTGATTCAGTATGTAAATTACTGCAAGACTAACATCTAGGACAAAAGACCGGCTTTTGTAATTAATTGGAGAGTATCGTCGTCATTGTGAACTATTTTGTACGTAGAGACACACTGATCTTTACGCTATGGATAATTTTGAGCAGATTGCCGTTCAAACAGGCTGCATTAGCCGTTATGTTATGTTGTCAGCCCAAGTGTCCATTTGGCTTAGCTTGCTTCATCTTAGCCTACAATGTTAAAATGACAGACCTACTTTTGGTAAAACAACCACTATAATGCGTAATGAATATATGTGCCTTAGAGTCTCGGAGTTCAAGTTTCAAATTATTTAATAATGCAATATAATAAAACGAATACGTGCAATATAGTAATGGTCTTTATTTCAAACATCGTAGCAAGAACACAGTATATTCACATTTAAGCACAGAACTTTACACAATATCTTGACAAAGCAATCGTTTGTTTTATCAATATTTGCCAGTGTCACTCGGTATGAAATAGTCGCATTACGATCCAACGATACACCACTGTCAAAACTCCATATTTTCACAAATTCTATAAAAAATTGTTATTCATCACTGGACCATGTCACGATTAGAATAAGAAGTCTGATCAAGGCTAAAAACAAGGCTAAAATTTATTTGAAAATTGAAACACAGAATGAAGCCAAAAGGGGTAGATTCGGCACCTTACATGACCCTAAATTATACGCCCAAGGAATTTTACAGTCCAATACATTTGCAACTTCAAAAACGATCTAAAAATCTGTTTCGGAACACAGCAAAGACGACTGATCAACGTCACACTAGGGTGGAACTGGAGACCTGGGTTTGTTCTGTAACATCATCTGCGTCTTTTCAAACCTGCAACAAAAAACCAGTGTTCTATTAAAACACAAGCCACACCTCATAACTTCACACATACACAAGTATTGTGACAATATTTCATAAGCACAGGTCATTAAAATACTAAATATCTATGAAGTAATTATTGTTGTAATAAAATTATGGTCTTAAAAACTCTTAACTTTTTAACATCTGTACAGTTCGTGAAAATCTCTGTAAAACTAAGGACACAAAAATTGACACAATGGATCAATCAAGAGCTGCATTATAGAAACAGCAAAATGTCTGAGAACTAAAATTCTATGCTATGTTCAGAAACTAAAACCAAATATAATATCGTTATTGGATAACGATATATAAATCGCACTCGTAACCATACAATTCAAATATTAAACCCAAATTAAAACCAACATGGCAAATATCCGATTGGCTTGGTCCTGTCTCCGGTCAGCAATAACTGGTGATGCCGATCCACCATTGGTCGAACCATTGCCTGGCAACTGTGACTGACCAATCACGGAGCTTGTCTTTGCGCACAATGTAGAGAAATCACCACGTGATTCGCTGCCCTGCACGGTAGACAACTGGTCAGCTATAACTTGATGTTGTCTCATTTGTTGTACCTCATTTGATACAAACAGCATAACCCAAACTCAAAATCTTAACTTAGGCCGTTATTTGCATCGTCTATCAGATCACTTGCATGCACATAATTCTAAAAATATTGTGAAACGTAATAACAAAGTAACTTTGCTAATAAACCAATGACTTGTTTATTAATATTTAATTTTTTAAATATATATTTATTTTAAAGAATGTATTGTCTATGATGGAACTGATTTGCTATACATCATTTAAATTAATAATCAGGAATTAATCACAATTTTGAATCTCTGTGCACAAGATACATAATCTCATCTTAGAATAAAAACTCTAACATTGTATTATTTTAAAAGAACCCGTAGACATCAAACAAACCAAGTATCGCGCGCCGTTGACGCCCAAAATGGAAGATTTTTGTCGCGTTGCATCCTGGGAGGAAAGGCTCCCGGCTGAACTTTTGGAATGAGTCGACGTATCTAGGGCACCGTTAGAATGTCGACCGCTACCATCGAGAGCTGCATCGAGCGTGGAGCTAGACGCCAGACTGAAATGCAGGGCGGAGCGCGACACCAGACCGGCACAACTTCTTCTTTCTGAATCAATATCGTCTGCAAATACAAGCAACGATATTTACACAAACATTTATTTAAACGCTGATACAAATAAAAATGCTAATATCCGAATGCATCTTAACCGGACTTTAAATCTACAACAAAATCGCATTTGAAAGGTGACAGATATATTCTGTTTAACAGATAATAGTGCACCGGTACAACCACACAAAATGACAACTACCAACATGCGTAGTTTGGCATCCGAAATAAATACCGAACTTAATCGTTGCGAATTAGTCCAAATGCTGACTGAAAATAGAAAGATACACTTATCATTGTATAAGTTAGTAGGTACAACACAGCATGTTGCAAATAAAGCCAGTAACACGCACAAATCACATCAAATCAACAAGATCACAATGACCAATCAAGTGCACCACAATTGCATTGCATTCAAATTTTAAACATGCAATATTAAAGTTGCATCACTGGCAGTAATAACCGCGTGACCGCTCACCAAACTCAGATTTGTTGCGACCGAGAGAACTCACGGTGGCACTCTCTGGTGGACCGACGGTCGACGAATCGTCCGCCACGAAACTCGACTGTAACACATACACGTTCAATCCGTGATTCGTCATCAAATAATGAAATCATTATTTGATCATGCAGTGGGAATGTAAAAAATACATGGATTAAAGAAATCCGAAGAAACATAATTATCTTAGATAAATTTCTCTCAAAAAATATTAAGTTAACAAAAACGGTGTTCACTTTACATCAGATTTAAATTCTACATTCCAATAATTGTACCGATAGTCGATTACGAAATATCTTCATCATTACAGAGCTACGGGGCAAATGAATTACGACAGTCCATACAAAGACGCATACCGCAGCCTAGCGTTATAGCCTTAAAACAGAATACACGATTATGACTCTGTAAATGTTACAACAACGAGCAAGTAATACCACATGAGTACAGTAAGCAAGTCAGACCTGTCTGCTGTTGAGCAGAGTGACACTGTTCTCCAACAGTGTCAGTCGCGCACCAATGTTACTCAAGTTTTGCATCAAAGCCTCGGCCCCAATCCCCCCTCCCCTTTCACCCACCCCCTCACTACTCCTCGATGGCCACCCATCCACATTTTTTCTCCCTTCTCGCTCGGTTTCCGCCAAGCATCGCCTTTCAATTGACGGTGCTTCTCTTTCGGTGCCATCACGACGTGAATCGTGACCCGCGCGAGGCGAGGACAGCGGTTCGGTTTTATTCCCCAGATGGCAGCAGGCGGTGGATTCGAGACGACAAAGACGCTCGTTGATCCCGTCGATCTTCGCAACGAGCTGGAGCATCGTCTGATAATGAGAAGCGCAAAATATGAATATTTGAAAAGCGACTGAAAACAAATTAAAGCATTGCATTTATTGAAATAAGTAGCTAGGATTAAATCTCAAATTCAAATTTCAAATTAGATTCAACATTCCATAGATTTCATTTCTGTTCCGAATCATAATTTAACCACTCGTAAATGAAGCCAAATTTCAGAATTTGCATCTCAGGTCGCTAGTCTTTAGTCCTTCTTATCAGCATCCTTATGTATGACAATAACAAATTATCAACAGCAACAGTTCAACAATACGTAGGAAAAAATACGCCAGAATCCCATCAGACTTGCACTGGCTGCACAAATAACATCACACTATTTCAACTCACTCATAAGCCACGACACAAATTAATTTTTTTCTATATCGCTTTTTTAAACATTTCAACTCGACAAACAATATCGGATCGCTAGCAAAGCTTCAAGGGACTCGCCTGAGAGACAGATGATAATATGCTGAGAACAAAATCCTCGGACCCAGGCAGTCCTGAACCGCCGTTCGTCGTCGTCGCCATTGACGATACAGCCCCCTCTCTCCCCTGATCCATGCCTAATTGAGGTGCCACGGTCTCCCTGACAACCGCAATGGCCTCTCGCTTCAAGATGGCCGACCGGCTAGGCTCCAGCGCCATATCGGAGTCCCCGGGACGAAGTGGCGGGTTCGTTCGTGGAGAAATGACGTCCTTTTCCCGTGTCACCGACACCTGAAAATTAATTTGAAGAATGGAATAAATTCAGCATACCGTATTTCATTTAAAATGTCTTTATTTTATTTTATTTTTATCCTGCGAATTTCAAAAATTTGAATATTTTACTAATCTTATTTTCAAATTTGACAACTGCTAATAATCTCAATAGAAACCGCTAAGAATGAGCAGTTACAAATTTCAATTGAAGCTAAGCCAAAGGGATGAACGACAATAAAATTATACACTATGTGCACACCGAAAAGCTTAAATTTGAAACTATTAGTCACATGTATATCTGACTGATTTATCGTTAATTGAAGCACCAAGAAATAAGTGTATCACTGCAAAAAAGATAACATGCATCCATCAGATATATTTTAAAATTATTAGTTCTATAAAGTTCAACACTCTCAAAACATCCATCAACCTGAACATCGTGTGGCTCAGTGACCAACTGGCCAACCCTCCCTGCCTTCGCCTTCTCCCCCCCCGTCAAACTCCTCCCCCTCCCCTTCACCCCCCCGTCCTTCCCCCCTCCCACCGCCACCCCCGTCACACACTCCTGCATCACGACCACCCTCCCGCCAAACGCTGCAGGAACATTCCCCGCCGCCGCCGACAGGTTATTGACAACTGTCGTCGGTTTGCGGGGAGCGGCGTTGCTACCGGTGGTGGCGGGGGGCACCGCCCGGTTGCCTGCCAGGGAGGCGTGTCGCTGGTGGACCAGGGCGAGGATCTGGGCGCACATTATCACCTTGCACTCGGCGAACCCGGCGGAGAAGAACTGGTCCCGGGTGACCGGAGGCTTGTAAGAGAAAACCTCCCGGAGTACCTTGGCAGCAAAAATTAAAAACAAAAACAGTCAATCATATTATTGCTCTAGGCAGCTTAAAAGCAAATCAAAGCTGCAGATCATTATAGTTCAGATTAATTAGTAGTGACCACTGCATTATCTTATTATAATTTATCACTGAAGTTGTGAGAACAAAAAATGCCAGATAATGTTCAGCTGTTAACTCCATCAGTCCTTAATAAATTTCATTATTCTAGATTAAAACATTGTTTTATTTGCTCCATTTCGATATTTTGTATCCGACAACTGAAATAATCAATATATCCAGCTTACTCTTTAAATCCAAAAAATTCAAAAGTGTATCAAAAAACATCGCGATAAAAACATCACTCCAACAAGAAAAGCTGTGCAAAAAGCTTATTAAAGATTCTTAGTTTTGTAACTGGCAAATGATTTCACCTTGTACATAGCCTCGATAAACTTGAGGTCAGTCTTGAAGAAGAGGTCCTGCTTGAGTTCAACCAGCAGGGCGCAGAACGGCTGGCTGTACTCGAGAAAGGCGTAATGGTAAATGGGCAGGAAGGCCTTCGTCGTCCCATTGCCCAGGCTGAAACCAACCGCAAATCCTCGATTGCTTAATATCAATAATTTTACCTTAATTATTGAGAAACAAAGCAACATAATATTCATTTTGAATAAACAAAAAGTAAGATGTTTATCATCTGAATTATAAGTATGGTTTTATTACCATCTATTTATTATTCAACGCTCTGCATATTTCGTAAGTTTGAACAACTTAAAGAGCACCATACAAAATCAATTTATATTTTTATGAATCATTTATAATTGAAGTCTTTGAGTCATTTCCATTGTGAACTGCAACTTGTCATTACGGGTCAGACCTCTGTTCAAAACAATATGACAATAACTCAATCACCATATGATGCATTTGCACAGTTGTAGACCGTAAAAGCAGCTAGCATAGGCCCACACAGTACTAACCTTTCGATGTCGATGTCATGTGGATATAGGACAGTCTTTAGTTGGCGCTGCAGCAGTCGAAGATTGTTCTTCAGATCTCCAGTCGTCATTTTCATACAATTTTCTGAAACACCTTCACAAAACAACTGCAAAAACAACTGCAAACATCTTCACAACTTCTCTCTGCAGCATCTAGTACAAACTAAGCTGCAATATCTGTAATCACACTACAGATTCCAGACTCCCATCACTACCCGCATTAGATTACTCATTGCAGGAGTAAGGACCTATGTTTGGTTTATGATTTGCGCAAGATTCAGTTTCAGCACTCATTAAACGTTACATGTAAGTCATTCCTGATATTTGCAGTAGTATTGAGGGGCGTCACCATACCATTATGCGTACTCCATTGATCAAACACTCAATATTCACAATAAACCAGCTTAGAGCTTTACAAAAGCTTATTATTTGTGCGCTGACACTTATAATGTACTTATAATTCCGCAGCAATAGTCATATAAATGATAATTGATAATAATTGCCTAATTTACAAGTTCGCGGTTTTGCAAGTTAAAACTTGGTCAAAAACCAAAAGTAAACAAACCAAACATTTACTTCCGGTTGAATTCTAAATTTAAAAGCAAAGCTGCATTTATTCCCGTATATCTTTTAATGCATTTTTTTCTTCCGAATATATTACGTGAAGAAAATTCAAGGAGTATCTAAAGAAAAATCCGCCGGGGCCGCCAATAATTACCACTCGTCAATGTTTCTAGAATGCCTTCAATTGACATGTTAAACTTCGGCAATAAGAAAAAATTTCCCTCAAATTACTGCTTCGGATTAAGTAATTACATTTTGTCTAGAATCTGATGTAGCTTATTTAAAGTTATTCATGAAGCCTATTGTGAATCTGGTAACGATATGCACAAATAGTGGCGCCAGTGCGACCCGCCGGACATCGATAAAAAGCACATACTAATACCACATAAGTTCAAATGTGTTGTGTCATCATACGTGTAGTAGTCTATCATTGAATGCGTCGATGCCCCTGGCGGGTAACTTCTACGCAACTGAAGTCATGCTATGATAAACGCACGACACGTACACCATCGTAGCAATTATTAAGTCTAACCGTGACGTTAAAGCCTTCACATACTACAAGTTAGCAACTCAGTCACGTCTCAAAATCACTTCAAAATTTCACTCCCACAAAGCAAGAGGGTTGATGCGCATACGTAGCGTGATAGCATCCTGCTGCTGGCAAGTCCACATACTGCACTCTATCACGTATTTACGCTTATGCACGACAATTAAGTTTTAATGTACTGTGCATCCCCTACTGCTATATACACTGTAGTTTATTCAGTTACGTCGACGCCTGCCAAAAATCGAGCTGCCAACTAGGTCAAGGATGCCGTCATTGCTGAAAGGCTCGCTCGAGTCGTAGATGTAGTCGTCTATGGCAGCGGCTGCGGCGCGCTGTTGGATCAAGCCATGGGTCGTGGCGGCGGCCCAGTTGTGTTCTGGGCGCGGCACGGTGTAGAGATACGAAAGGGCGCGCTTGTGACGTAACGCGGTGCGTGACGTCATCGCTTGACGTCTGAGACGTGACGTCATGCCACCTGCGTGATGAGGAGAGCGCTTAGTTCTTGATAACGCGGGCATCTTTCCAGCGACTGCGACTGCGTGTGAAATGACAAAATCACGGTTAAGTTTAGAAGGTGCATGGCAGTAAGCTAAAAATTCTGATTTGATGCACTATGCCTTAAAAATCATTGCCTAGGTATAAGCAGACTAAAATAATTGAAACATTTGAAAACAGCCATGCATGTTTATATTAGGCGAGCTAAATGTCTGCGTGCAAGTCAGCATAATAAGCTGCAGCAAAGTTTTTTTATAGATCTTAACTTCACCTTGGTGGCCGTGTTCATGTTTTCCATTTATTCCGAGATCACCGAAGAAGATCTTAGAACCATGCGCACTTGGTACAACCGCATAGAGGTTGTCATTGCCTCTGTTTGACGCCGCAGTCGGCCCTTTACTGCAAAACAGATTGACCTCAAAGAGCATTGCTGCAATACAAAAAGACAAGCGCCAATTTATTTCAATTAAATAATGATCAGTAGGCCATGTCGAGTAGCAGTCGTTTAGTAAAAACACAGCTACAAATTTCCATTAGGCGCTCTTTCACTAACGCTGAACACATGGCAGTTAAAGTGAAGTTCATGCATCAGTCGCGTTAATTTAAATAGTCTCCATCGCTCCGCAGCTCTCAAAGCTCGATCCAAGAGTCTAGTATACGACACAAAGCGACAACACCTGCACACGTTCCACGCCTGAATGGGAAGATGAAGGAAGACAAATGTGGAGGCATTACCCCAGAGCCCGAGTCTCCGCGCTGCTGCATTGACATAGGCCTGTAAGCGAGACCGCTGTAACCACAGCGAACAGCATCAGCGGCGTCATGCCTGAAACTTGTCCGCCCTCCTGACCGCTTCCTTGACACTGTGTCTGTCCTGCGGAGAGCACCGCTCGTTTGTTTGTATCGACGGATGTCTGGATGGGCGCGTAAGAGCGCTTGAGTGTTCACTGCACGTGCTGCAACGGTGCCATATAATCTGAATGTATATATGTAAACATATCCGTAACGGCTAATTACAGTAGTCTAATGTAACTGAGTAAAATAACAACACAGGCCTATAATACAAAAAGATTCCATTCGGTACTTGTCTGTTATACGACCACCAAAACGACAACATATATAGAATAGCATATGGAACCTAACCCTAACCTTAACCCTAACCCTAACCCTAGAACCTGAATGAATTTGAATTTTTGATTTTCACTTCGTCGTTACATTTTTTACATAGAATAAATAAATAAAATTTTGGTGGTCGTATAACAGACAAGTACCTTCCATTCTGCTACACACCTCTACGCCTTTAATAAATCAAATCAATTTACTTTTTCTTTCGAAACGCACCTGTTATAATCACAGGCGCCATAATTAAGATATTGAGCTACATTATACGCGAAGCCTATAGCGTAATGATTATACAATCAGCAATGCGTGTCGCATTGGCGCCCAAAAAATTTAAACTTACCGCCTTTTTAGTCGTCTATATCATACAAATTCCCATGCATGCTTTCACAAAGGTGTAGACGTTTGCGCCCTGACGAGGACTGCTGGAGCTAGGTTTTTATGGCCGGATGCCCTTCCAGACACCAATAAAATAAAAAATTATCTGGCACGGGGTTAGTCGCTACGCGTGTTTACATAACAGCCTTACTGAAGGGCCTGCTATAACGCATGGTTTCAGTATAGTTCACAGCGATGTGGTTTAAACTCAGATCTCTGGGACTCACGTCCGATCGACGCACAATACTTAGTGACCACTAACCAGTGACCACTAACCAGTGACCACTAACCAGTGACCACTAACCAGTGACCACTGACCACGTACAGCGCCTCATTGGGGCAGGCCTAGGCTATAACTAAGGACTATATTAGTATCAACTACATGTATATTAGGCGAAATATGCAAGTACCAACTAAAATCATTACAATGTCATAGCAAGAGAATATTATAGTCAAACTTGTAGAAAGCCTAATATTTAAGAACAATTCATTTTGTTCATACAAATATCACATGAATACAAACACGCAAACATCAGAAAGTGCAGACAAAAGCTGCTCAAGACAAAAAAGGGCGCAAACAACTTTTTGGGCCGCGCACAGACATTTAGTTTAGAGAGAATTACACGGATAATTACATTAATAAACTTCGCATAAATAAATAAAAAAAGTGCCTACAATCATTCGCTTCATTAAAACTGACAGCAAACGATCACAGCCCCATGTACATACCGTTCAATCTGGCGATATTCCGTTTATAGAGGAGCCCCCCCGTATGCTCTATACTGATGTAGCAGCGAGCCAGCAACACGCGCCGCACTAGGCCTAGTTGCGCAGAGCTTAAGCGCAAACCATTCTATGAATGAATTAAAGCCGGACTTCTGCAACTTCTAGGATCGCTTGCCTCGCGTGGTCGTGTGAAGCAGTCAGGCGGCTGTTTAAAGACGCGCGTGATTTTCTAATCGCCCCTCCACCCACTACGCCAGGCTCGGATTCAAGCGTGATCAGGGTGTGCCAGCCAGGGACCTTCGTCAATTAATTTTAGGGGCCGCTACCATCAGCCCCCCCCCCCCCATCGTCCAAAATATCACGATAATAAATATTTAAATGCGGAGCGATACATCTAAAAATGCAAAATTACGGAAGCGAAGTTAGAAATAAACAAGAACTGTTAAGAATTAATGGCCTTCAAAAGTTCTGTCAGTACCCCC
>JAQIWG010007599.1:0-12164 GCA_034695025.1 Chamaedrilus cognettii
CCCCCCCCCCCCCCCCTATTGACTTCAAACGCAAATTTTTCCTAGAAGCTAAGTACGACAACCAAGTCCATTTCTCCATCCCCAAGCGCTGTTGCATGAACGATCCTTTTCTGTTTTCAAAGAGGCTTAGGCATCTTTTTTATAATATTATTGCGTGTATTCTGCGGCAATTTCTGTCTTAATGATACATGCATGTACACAGCACGACGCAATGACGTGACGACTGCTCATTATCGCTCACGCAGCATGGCTTCACTTTTCGTTCCCACTCTCCGCTGCCTCTACTTGCTTCTCCTCCACCTACCCCCTTCCTCAAACACTCCCACGACCCCCCCACCCCCGCCCATCCTCTCCTTCACCCACCTATCCCACCCCGGCCCATTCCAGCGGCTCATCTCCGACCCCTCCACTGGGCGGATCTACCTGGCGGCCACGAATCGTCTCTACCAACTCAAGGACACGCTGGAGCTCGAGGCGACCGTCGTGACGGGCCCCCAGGCCGACAACCCGCTCTGCCCGCCGCCCTCCAGCGACTGCCCCTGCGTGGCCGCCAACTGCCCAGACTTCCTCAAGACGCCCCTGGACGCCGTCAACAAGGCCCTCGTGGTCGACCAGCGAGGCGGGCGGCTGATCGTCTGCGTCGATCTCTTCCAGGTCTGGCTGCCAGGTTTACATCGGTAAATAAGGAATACAATTTTCAAATTAACAGCGATCAATTTTGTCACTATTTTGCGCCCTCCCCTCCCACCATGCATACTAAATTAGGCAAATAAAATTAGCCTAACTGCATTTCTTACAGATTTTTACTCACTACATGTGGCCTATTTATCAATCACGATCAATCACATAGAATTACTTGTGAAGTAATGAAAAAATTTGGACTGCTCTTCTTTTTGGAAATATCAGAGAATCAGTCACCACGTTAAACATCGTAAATTGTGAAAAGATTGCAGTTTTACAATATCACGGATACTCTCATTTGGTGCATAAGGGAATCTTTAAAAATAAGGGACCCTACTTGCAGGGTCACTGCGAGCGGCGCTCCCTTGCCAACATCTCCCTCAAAGACCCTCCCGTCTGGGCCATGGTCGTCCCCAACGACCCCATCTCCTCCGCGGTCCTCCTGGTCGCCCCTGGGCCCCCCAACCCCGCCAGCACGAACGTGCTCTACGTGGCAGCGACGCGCAGCACACGGGGCCTGCCCGCCTACAGGGACATGGTGCCGGCCCTCTGCCTGCGCAGCCTGCACGATTTCTCGCTTGTGTCGGAGGACATCCTCACTCCCTCGCGCATGGATGTGGAGGTGCAGCAGAGGGAACTGTTCCGTGTGCATTACGTGCACGGGATGACGTCACTCGGGTTCAGCTACTTCCTCGCCGTCCAGCGCACGACTGTCATGGCGGCTGATAAGGTAAGGTCAAGGTATTTGATGTTCGTGTTGTTTATTTTTTATTTTTTGAGTTTAATATACGAATTAACATAGTCAACGAGAAATGCACTGCCTTAGAAGCGACACCGGAGTCTCAAAAGAACGAAAATGACTGAAGTAAAGGCTGCTAATAAGTCTACCTCGTTATTGAAAAGCGATGTCTTAAATTTTATATTGTGTACATACTACACGATCTGTATATTTTAGTGCTTTTCTTGTTTTGTTGAGTAAACATTCTAGGTGCCATATTTATGGTAATGGGCGGCATGCATGGCATATAAGGCCGTGGTCATCAGTATGGTTCAGGTACACCCATATGCCGATATGCTCTATGTAAAGTGTTTTGTAGCGAAAGACTCCTGTAGCCACTCACTCGGCGACTATTGTTTAGCTCCAAACTTCAGCAGGCCCATTTCAATTCTTTTAACTTAGTAGTATTGCCATTGAGAGATCCTGCTGTTATGTTAACCATAGAGTCTGTCGTGCAGGTTGACTTCCACACGCGCATCGCGCGAGTGTGTCAGAACGACGCGTCCCTCGGCTCCTACACAGAGCTGCCGCTCGAGTGCCGCTCCTCCGCGCGCCGTTACGACGTGCTGCGTGCCGCCGTAGAGCTCCACCCGGGCGCACACCTCGCGCGCAGCCTGGGGCTCCCCCACCGGCCAGCCCTGACCACGGACTTTGAGCACGTGCTCGTGGGGGTCTTCTCTGACCAGGGGGAGCCGGGGGACCCTGCGCCTGCTGGGACGGGGACGGGGATGGGAGCGGGGAAGAGAGTGGTGGGGGAGGAACGCTCGGCGGTGTGCGTGTTTGCGATGCGAGACGTGAGGACGAGGTTCACGGAGGCGATTCAGAAATGTTTCAGGGGGGTGGGAAGCACGGGACCGAACCACTTTGTGCAGCCCAGACCCTGTCTCAAAACGGTCAGTCCGACAGTTTTAAAAAGTCCGGTTATATTGAAGAGTTAAAAGCTAATAGAAATGCGATTGCTTTTTTAACTGAAAGAAATGTAATGGATTTTTGGTACAAGCCACTAGAAATGTGAAATTGCATTGAGATAATTATCATAGGGTATGACATGTGCTATATTAATAATTGTATGACGATCTATAAAGAAAATTGTGCCATGTTGGTGCTTAATGTTTATGAATATGTAGTCACTAGTCAGAGTTAAATGTCTCTAAAATTTGTATTGGCAATGTTAGTTTCATAAATTTAAATTGTAGACCTATTCACTCGCATGTATGATGCACCTATAGTGGGCTAAATCTTTTGAACATTTTGAATCAATATGAATACCGCTATGACTGCGCTAGCAGTAACTTGAGCAACTATCGGTAATTAGACACTAGGCCTACTAGACTGGCCTGTATCGTTCACAATCCGTTATAGGGCTTGTGGCGGCGTTATTCGGCGAAAAATTAATTGCTTTTTTTGTTGCATTGCCATACGTTTTCAGTAATTCTTTTGTATATGAAATCTGTTTTATGAGTAGGGCCTAAGTTGCAACTCTCGTTAGTTCTAACTCCCTTCTTCTTCCCTAAGCTGCTTTATGCCAGGGCATGGTTACAGCCTTCCTCCCCTGGGATCGGATGAAACAGATCTGAGGAAGTATACCAAGAGTGACTTACAGCTTTCTCTCTCACCGTCAAACACTCGAAGGAGTCGGTGTTTGCCGTCAGTGCTTGCTGGCGGCAAATCTCTGCCGCAGCACTCTGAGGGCTTTATAGAGATGCTTGATTAGTTGTAATCCGTGGGTTGACGTTCTACTGTTTGGCGTATTGGCGCTTCGCAAGTCAACTAATAACTTAGGGCCGGTTGTTCAATATGGAGTTATTTGGTTTCAAGATTGTCAGAGTACAAAAATGACGTCTTGACTCAATCAGGTTTCGTAAATTAGATCCCATATCTAATTTCTCCTCTCCTATTATTCGTTTAAGTGCCGATTGAGCAACTGG
Source organism: Chamaedrilus cognettii (assembly GCA_034695025.1). Taxonomy (NCBI): domain Eukaryota; kingdom Metazoa; phylum Annelida; class Clitellata; order Enchytraeida; family Enchytraeidae; genus Chamaedrilus; species Chamaedrilus cognettii. The sequence continues at coordinate 3,388 of JAQIWG010007599.1, forward strand.
CCCTACATTTTATGTTGCTATACGCTTGTTCAATCTGTATATCATTGAAGTTTTATTTTCTTCATTAAATAGTTTATAACCAGCAAACGCAACGTTTTTTCTAACGCAACAACTTCTGAAACAGTAAACGAGACATTTTTTAAAATTAAAATCTCCCAGAGATCTGCATTCGTCACAAAATAGCCTATAGTTCTAGTTCAGTAACTAACCGGGTCGCCTTCGATCAATGCAAATGACGCATTCCTGCGGGTCGCCTGCCATGGCCTCTTATTACTCGCTCCTTCGAGCGTTCTACGTACAGATATGCTAATTTGATATGCTAATTTGATATGCGACCGCACCCGCAGCAGCCTGTACTCGCAAAGTTATTGAGCACTAAAGAGGTCCGCAGCTTCTTGCTGTTACAGAACAGACGGAGATGGCGGAAAAGTTGAAAACATACGAGAAATGCAAAGTACCAGTAATAGTATCGGGTTTATAGTCCGTTTTAACGTTCGAAAACATCGTTGGGGACTTACCTCATCGTGGGTGGGCTGAAAACCCAGACGAGATGAACTAAGAATGTCGATGAAAAAGTCGAACCAGTTTATTTCATCTGTGTGATTGGAAATAACACGAGAGAAATGCTGAAATGAAAATGATAACAAATCTTAGAAATGATAATAACTTCTAAAACGATAGAAACTTCATGACGGTTTGTGAAACAAGTGGAAAACTCAAGAAACGTTCAAAGAAACGTTTTAGAGTATGCTTATGGAAGTTATGGATGTGGAGCGTAAAGGCTACGTGTCTTTCGCTGCTTCACCAGTCCAACGTGAGACAGGCCTGCAGGACGAGGCGGCGTCGTCTAATGGCCATTACTGCTATAGCCCTCTGTCGGGGTCCCTCCGTGATGCCCCCTGATGGGGCATTGCTGCTGAATAATTGAATAGCACACAAGACTACAGCAGAGAATGCTGTGCAGCCATTTTCTGCTTTCTGCGTGTTCTCCTCCCCCTTATCAAATGGGACTTCAAGTTTGAGAATTGAAATGTGGTTCGTGATTGCTACTCTATATAATACTGTTGCTGCAGGCCTGTAGCCAACATCATTTATATTTGCATTTTACATTTACAATTTTATCGGCAGTCTTTACTTGAGTCTTTAGATGTTTTTAAAAAGAAAAACAACGTTGCCTACTAGTACATTCAATTACGACCTATAATTCGTCACAGAACTAAGCGCACTGATAAAAAAAAGACTTGGCACAAGCTGCCTTTCATGTACTGTTGTTTCGCATTGCGTACTCCGTAGCCTAATATCGCAGGGTCAGGTAACCACAGCATCAATCGGCCGCTTGCCCTTGTAATCCATTTCAACGCCTGGAGGACCGATGCGCTTTTAAACTGCGCCGCGTTCCTGCCCCGCGCCCCTTTCTACTTCCGGTCGAGACTGTTCACAGCCTCCCCTCCCCCCCGTCCCATCCCCATTTCTGCTTCCGGTTAGCCTGGCCGACTTTCGCAGCGCATGCGAGGCTATCACTCACGCAGCCTCTCAGGCGAAAACTGACCCGACTATTCGACCTTAAGTCCTTACCCCACCTCCCGCCCATCGTCTTGGCCTCGTCTATCAGGAGGAGAGGCCTTGCCCCCTGGCCCACCCCCACCCCCCGGGACCCATCTCTGTGCCTGGCGGACTAACGCGTACTCGCGAAGGACGGCTTGGTGATAAAACGCTCTAGACGGAGGACATCCGCGATTAAGAAAGAATTGTTTAACGTGAGAAAAACTTGCTGCAAACGGCAACAAGAAAAGACAAAAATTAGACTGCTACGGCTCATCAGCCGTAGCAGTATTTTTTACACGACAGCATTTTTTTTCATAAATAAAACATGCCTCGTCCCGTCCAATGAAGCCCACGGGGCCACGCGTACACCATTCCGCGTGTCCATATAGTGGCAAACTATACTATCTTGTTTTGTTTTACCTTAAACACCGTCAAATGCAATCCTAGGAAACGTTTGTGAGTTCTCACCTGGGGTACTCAGTTACGTAGCACACCCGCGGTGCAGCTCATAAATTTTCCATACATGGCCTATGCGAAGTCTATGTGCGCTGCATTTCATACTTTTAAATTTAATTCAGATTTTAAGGTATATTCCACGACAAAAAAAATAAAACCAAAATTAATCAAATGAAGAACAGCTATTGTATAACAGCGCACGCCGTAAAAACCGATTCCACTTATTGTTTGTTTTGAACAATGGGGTAACCTACTATAGCTATCAAATCATGTCGCTGGTGCTAAATGATATATCAATGGTACCGTACTATGGTTTCAATTAAGAAACAAATAAACTGTAGCCTATTTTGATTGCTCGGTTGCGCTGCAGCCGTTCGAGATAGCGGACGACTACTGTGGCGAGCACGCGATCAACCACCCAATGGCAGGCGAGGAGGCGCTGAGAGGGGAGGCTGTCCTTAGTCTGCCCGCCACGAGCGTGACGTCACTGGCGGGCGCCACCGTCGGGCCGCACACCGTCCTTTTCCTCGGCACCACCAGCGGACATGTTAAAAAGGTGTGCGACAGACTAATTTGATAAATTGAGCGCATTAGAAAGGTGTGTGATTGATAAGTTTTGTTATAATAGGGGCTCGTTAAATGGTATACATCTTCTTCTTCTTTCCCTGCGAGTTTAAGGACCGTGTGTAGTATCGAAGACTATTACAGTTCAGACAAATGGTATACTGTTGGCAATTTTTTTAATTTCATGTTATAATATGGTCGTTAAAAAGGTGCGCAATTGGCAATTTTTTTAATTTGGTTTAATTTTTCAATATCGCGATCATCTGGATCGTCCGACAACTCTGCCACTGCGCTGCGGCGACAAGCAGAAGCGTCATTGAAGACAGTCGGGCGCGGAACCTATAAAGCACCTTTCTCAATTCCCTCACACACCCACGCACTAAGTCTCGGGCCCAGTCTCCTGCAAGTCAAACCATGGGGCGCGGCTGAAGACTAGCGTATAGAGAGGAAGAAAAAGGACAAAAAGGAACAAAGAACGACCTCAATTAGCCATTCTCCTCCCGCGCACGCACGCTGTCCCAATCTCTCCCTGTCTCCTAATAGACATGCGCCAGTTTGAACCGCTGTACGCTTCTGCTATTTTTAGCGCTTTGCATTGTACTATAATGTAGGTTATATTGTACTGTTAATTAACTTAAGCAGAATGCAGGCCTATAGTAAAAGTTACCTAAGCATGATTTAAAGAACATTGCTCAACTCTAATTTTAGTTTCTAGCAGTGTGCCAATATATGAGGAAGAGTGTGATAGTTTCTGTCCTAACTGATGTCTTGCTAGTAGCAAGGCATCAGTGGCCAACGCAAGCACGGACCCTCTGCAGTTGAATTCCTCCGCTGAGCAATGCGTCTCACCACAGAGCTACCTTTCAGCTGCGAAAATGGCGTTTAATTTCTGTATTATTATCATTGTTTGCATTATTCCCTTTCAAGGGAGGACTCCGATGACGTCATTAGACGCCGAAACGGACTGTGGAGCCCATTATTGATCATTATTATGTTATTTGAGCCTGAGCCTCTGGTTGTGTGTAGATCCTGCTGGAGTCAGCCCAGACGGCGCGGCAGTTCGGTTCGGTTCGCATTCAGCTGACCCCCCGTGACCCCGCAACCTCTAACCCCCTGACCCCAGTGCTTGGTCTGACCCTGGACCGGACCGCCCAGCACCTCTACGTTCTCACCAACAGAACGGTTAGATTTCTTCCTTTTCTTCTTTTGCGGTCGCGCAATAACACTGTTTCTTGGATTCTGCGTGCTTTCAACTATCTAACTTGAACTATCAAAATAGCTTGCCAAATAGATTTTTCTTGCATCGGCGCATTGTGCCTGTATGTTCTGTTGGGTTTGGTTTGTTTGTTCATGCCGTGCGTGTACTGTACATGTATGACGTTACCTATACTCAGTGCCGGATTTACATATGGGGCACACGGGGCACGTGCCCCGGGTCTCCGAAATTAGGGGGCCTCGCAAATGATGCACATGAATTTTTTTTACAGTGATGCATTTGAAGCGTAACGGACCCTGCAGCTACAATGCAGTCACGAAACAGCGCCGCAGCAGCGAATTTACCCAATAATTTTGTAGCCTACGTAATTATTGGATGAAGTTGCTGCTGCAGCGCTGTTGCGACGCTACGCGACGCGAAAGCTGCCTCAAATGAGCACAATAATGGTTAAAATATTATACTAAACCAAAAGTTAATTTTAGCCTAAGCCCACAGGACCACTAATGGGAGAATTTGGTTTGAACGAGAACTTCTGAGAAGGGGGGGGGGTGCTGTGAGAAATTTGAAATAAACCCTGCTAAAACTTACTAATTTTCAATGGGGGGCTCCACAGAATTTGTGCCCCGGGCCCTTTTTTGGTGTAAATCCGGCACTGCCAATACTACCACTATACAACTTCAATGAGTAGCCACGGCCTACAAGGCTTCTTCTGCGGTTTAAGATATGAATCTTGCCATGCCTTCTTCGTGATAACTTCAACTGCTAGCTACAATATTTCATTGTAAAAATGCATACCGTAATACGTATGAAATATTTCTGAACAATGATATTAACATTGTGACAATACATCATTTTTGTAACCAGCGCAACAAACTGCAGACCCACGTTATAAAACCGCGCCCGAGAACGCTTCATAGAATTGAAAGAAGCTTAACCCGTGATTTTATTACCATTGTTAATTTCCTATCGGACGAAATTCCCTTTGGAGCGCCGACAATCAACTCAGCGTGCATGTATTTCTGCGCGACTGTCACGCAGGGGACTTTCCTCTCTTCTCTTGCTCAAAACTGGCTTCGTTAGAAAACTCAAACCGTCCGCGACAGTTTTTCTAAAAATCATCCGCGTTTCCTCTCATTTTTTGTCTTTTCTACGAGAAGTGGTTTTTATACTCCAAAGAGAACGCGGAAATTGGTTGTAAGTGCACTTTAATTTTAAAATGGGAATGTATCAAATTTTTTTTCATGAAAGTATCGACTCTCAGAAGAAAGTTTTCAAAATTACAGCAAAATACAGTACGTGTTTTACACAACACATGTTGTAACAAGAACTTCTTCAGTAGGCACATGGCATCACGGCTGTGGAGAAACTCACGCTGGCATCTCTTGTATATGTATAGACTATATGCATAAACTATATGCATAGACTACATGCATAGACTATATGCATAACAGTATCACTACGCCGTTCAGTCAGTTTGAAGCCTGATGGCCTAAATTGCTTCTGTCACGGTATAACACATAATATAATGCCCCAATCCCCGTCCGTCGTTCATTGGCCAGTCCAGCCCCCACGCAGACAGCCCCGACCAGAAGCCAGGACTCGTTCCCACGCCTCGCCGCCCGTCCATCCGCTCCAGTTAGTCGTACAATACATCTGCGCGCCCCATGTCTCCCCTACAGCCTCCCCTACAACCTCCCCGATCCCTCCTCAAGGCCCCCCCCAGGACTCCGAGTCTCCGTGGGGCCCTGATGAAGATGAGGAGTCCCGACCTATGACAACCCAGTGTCTCATCCCGGTTGGGATTTCACGCCCGAGGCGGGGCCCTGATTCCCCCTCGGCCACGCATCAACGACACAATATATTCCACTGGTAGCCTACTATAGTGTATACACCGGCCATGCACGCATGGCTTGAGGCGCATGACGGGCTCTGTGAAACATTAATGGTGATGATCCACTTTGTTTGTCAGTCAGGGGCGCAGCGGGAGCTGCTCTGTACTGCGGCTGTGTATGCATGTACAGCGTTAGTTGGAGTAGGATCTGATAGGGCTCTGATCAAAGACCTGACGGCATGCACGGCTGGCGCTGATCGAAGAAGTTCTTTAGCAGGGCGTCTATATTCATGATGACAGGAGTTTGGCGATAAGCCAGAATAACTGGATAAAAATGTGTCTGCTTGAGAGTTGGAAAATTTTTGAATGATGGCGATCACACGAGCCTAAGTAGATCTATGAATAAAATGGACTAGTTCGCCACGTTTTAGAGAGCGGAAATGACAAGTTTATAATATTGAGCGAAATTATTATATTTGTGTGTTTTAGAGAGCAGAAAATTAGAGGTTCGTATTTTGAGCGAAATTGTATATGGGATGGGGAAGGGAAGGGAGGAGACTGCAATCTTCCATTTCTTACATCCATCTTGGACATGATCTTGAACACATTTAACGGCCTCTCTTACGTCAAGCACTGATATGGCTCCACTTCAAGCCGCTGTGGTACTTTGTGCGAGAGACGGGTCAGTATCCGAGCTGTCTGAAGTACGTTAGGCTGCGACCAGCGTGACTCGACACAGTTCAGCTGCACCCTGTGTATATTACTGTGTACGTGAGCGCGGTTAACGGGCGCTCGGTGTGGACTAAACGACACGCACCGAGCCACGAGTCTCGCTGCGCTGTCATTGCGTCCGCGCTGAGCGCTGAGATCGCTTCAAATCCCTGACGTCGCATGAAACAGCGACTTTCGCTCGACGTCCACGAGCGAAATATATACGCGCGGTATGTTTGAATTTATCCGCCATGTTTACGGTGCTGCTGCGAGGGCAAGAAATAGTGGTGAAGGCAACTGATGGGCTGGCGATAGAAGCGAATTACCGTTAGGTTTATTGTCAATATTTTCAAATCAAGTCATTACTTGACTTGATAATCTGGGTGTACAATGTAGTCTACTTCTTTAAATCTATAATCTAAATTTATTGAACTATTGTTGTCTGCTAATTTGACAGAAATAGGCTAAGTGGTCTAAAGAGAAAGCGCGCGCACAGTGTTGATGCAGAGATTGATGCGATGTTGTCATGCACTAATGCGACACTCCTAGCCTACATACAACTTGTATGCAAACTAGATAGGGATCCGCCAGTTTTCATTTGATAGTCTATCTATCCTACCTGCCGCTAAGATTGTTTATTTATATAATTTAATTTTAAATAAAATATAATTTGAATGTTGATCATCAAATCGTTATTGACAGTTTTCTTACTTCATGGACACATGACGTGATTGCATTAGTACTTTATTCCCCGCACGTTGGCGATGCCTATAAAGTACAGGGTGCGGCAGCCAAATGTACCTAATTAAAAAAATCAATAACTTTTTTATTTTTTAACGGATTAAAATGATTCTAATGCTATTTGATAGAGGACAGATGGAAGTTTTTTTGCTTATTCATGTGAAATATAAACGCGCAGTGTCCCCAACACATATTCCACATGCGCGCCGCAGCGTTTCTGACATTCTCTGACGCGCGCGGTCGATTTTGTTTATTACCTTCTTGCTAACTTCTTTTGATATGTCGCATAGATGCCATTTTCAACGGCGGTGTTCACTTTATTGATGCTTCTTTGTTCATTAACGACACTATCCGTGATCCATTTTCAAAATAAAAAGTCCGAAAAGTTTAGGTATGTGCTCTCCAGAGAGTGCGCTCTGTGCGGCGAGAATTAGACGCTCTCCAAATTGTTGTTGAAATCAATTCAGCATTAGTTTTCTGGTGTGGAGTACAGCCATCCTGCTCAAACCATTCTTCTTTTCCAACAAAACCTGGATTTGACGACAATACTCTCAAGAATTTACCTAAAATTGACGAAAACATTCAGCATTTACGGTCATTGTGTTGTCTCGTTCTCAATGGAAGTCAGAAACGCTGCGGCGTGTACATGGAAAATGTGTTGTCGACGCTGCGCGTTTCTTTTTTGTATTAGATATGCAAAAAACTCCCATCTTTCCTCTATCAAATGGCGCTATGATTATTTGAATCAGTTGAAAAATGTAAAAGTTATTGATTTTAAAAATTAGGTACATTTGGCTGCCGCACTCTGTATAATATTCGTACGTTGAAGCCCCGGCAGTTTGAGAGACTGTCGTTATTGACGCAGCTCCGTCCTCTAGTGCCGTGTTATTGCATCGATGGCGAATCTAACACTTTTGACCACACAGGGTGCTCTAAAAAGATTCAACTCGGTACGACGAACATGTGTGCAATCGGACAGATTCGCACACTTTTTCCGCTTGTGCGGAGTAACACGCAGAAGATAGACAGGTAATTGTGTGCTCTCGGTTAATCAGAACACCCATGTGACGACATGTATTTTATTGCGCGGAATACTGTTTCTTAATTGTAATTATTATAATTTCAAATCCGGGGTGGCATTTGTATCTCTTCATCGCTTCTTTACTTACCCAGAATTTTCATTGACGTTTCCCATCAGTCATCGGTTATCTCTTCCGGTCGCTGTGTGCGCATGCGTGATGACCCCTCGCGCAATGCGCATGCGCACTGACCCCCGGCTGTAAAGCATCGCGCGAAGATCGTTCGATCTAGCGCGCTGAAGGCTCGAGGCTGTGTGAGACTATTATGATGCAAGCTGTCCCATATTTTGTCGATCTCTGCTGCGAAGTGTTCGCTTGTGCTGGCGGCTAGTGGACTCGTTGTGTATGACCAGCATAGTAATAACGATCTATATATAACGCGTATAAAAATTGCGTATATAGTATTGATGCATTTTTACTTTATAATATTATTATTATCTATTTTTTATTGTCGGCATTCGAAAGCACGCCTTCAATTTGACACGCTTTCAATTGTTGGTGACATTTGATGAAATCGAATTTGAGGAACTGCCTCAGTCTATTTGACGAACATCCTTAGTCTATTTGACGAACATCCTTAGTCTATTTGACGAACATCCTTAGTCTATTTGACGAACATCCTTAGTCTATTTGA
>JAQIWG010007600.1:0-12163 GCA_034695025.1 Chamaedrilus cognettii
GGCTAATAACCCCAACGCAGCCATAACACTAACCTGCTAACCCTAGCAGCCCTATAACCCTAACAAAAATTGAAACTTATTTAAGTTTAAAAAACAACGAATTTCTCCAGCCGGTATGCGAATTATCAAGAGCCAAGGTGGGTTGGTGCAGATGCCAATCTAGTCGCCAGGGCGCCAGGTGTGCAGGGACACAGGGAGACGGCGCATCACTTAAATAGAGGGGTGCGACTGTCAGAGAACCGGGGTCCAGAAACAGTCGCTAGCCCCGCTGCACCAGAGTCACATTGTCTTTCTTTGTGTTTGGACATACATACGTTCCAGAAGACAATTCCACCGCGTGCAGTTACCCAGCAAGTCGAGGAACAAGAATAGACTAGAAGCCCAGAGCTCCCCGGGCGAGTCGTAAAAGGCGACTAAAGAAGAAGGAGCGGTTCTGTGGTGGCCCTCTTACGCAGAATCGGACCGTAATAGTCTTCGTTACTACACACTTTCCTTAAATACAAATCCACCCCTTCTTCCCGTGCAGCAAACAGTTGGCGTGCATATGGACACGATATGTTAAAGCGTCTTGAGTGTGTTGCACCCAGCGCCTGTTCTTCAGATTATGGACAACCTCGTGATTATATAACATACTGTAGGCTTACGTGTTGTGGCGTTTCGTAATAAAGATTTTTGATTTGATTTGAGACTGCATTCCATTGGGTGAGAGCGTGCTAAGCTTTATCTATGTAGCGTTATTTGACGCATATATCTCTCCTCTAAAAGTAAAATGTCAAACTTTGTGCATCTTTTTGTTGATTTTCTCCTTCAACCAGCACGATGCACGAAAGTAGTGTTTTAATATTGTTGTATCGACGTTTGAAAAGCATTTGAATCACTTTGTACCTCGTGCTCCTCGAAAGTCAACTAATTATTTACGACTTAACCGCCCAAATGGGAGACGCTCCGATGACGTGCATAGTTAACCCCTAATTAGATAGGCTATTTGAGTTAAAATGCATTTTGAGGCGTTGCGGCTTTGAGGCGTTGGGACTTTGAGACTTTGAGATTTTGCGCCCCGGTGTCATCTCTAGAAGGTATTTCTAGCGATTTGCTTATATAGTTAAGGAATACAAGATTTGTGAAAGAGGTATTTGAAGTGTGCAAGATTTAAATACAAATCGGATATTCTAGTTAAAATGCATTAGCAAGATAGCGTTATTTTGAAGCGGTTCAAGTCAACTACCTTAGCCAGGCGAAACCATGGTATCTCAGCCTAGGCCCTGCGGCAAGGCTGTCAAACACGCAAGTTGCACCTGCCTGCACGCTCACCACTGTGCCAGAAAATGGACTCGTCTAGTCTGTGTCAGAAAGATCATCCCGTGGTAAAAACAAATCTCCAGCTCTCGCAATTTCTTATCGGAGGGCCAGCGTCTACCCGTTTGAAAACAAGGCCACCGACAAAATAGACGTCAGCAAAACCGTCTAATAGTCGCTAAGAGGTTCAATTCTTATTATTAAAGATGCCCGTAAAAATATCAAAGAGCGTGTAAAATTGACAATGTTTTCATTTCATTTATTGCTTTCATTTATTTCACTTCATTTATTAATTTGGGCAATGTCCTCTGAAGCGGACGTCAAAGAGCATATGAAATTAAAAAAATTAGCGCTTTATTTATTAATTTGGGTAAGGGCCTCTGAAGTGGCAAACTTCCAAAATGGTGCAAACTTGAGAAGGTATTTGCAAAAAAAATCAATAGGAATTAACAGAATGGGTCTTGAAAAATCACCACTGAGAGGGCAAAAAAAAACACAAAACTCGAGAAATTGCGAGCAGATATATTATAATTCTTGAACAATCAAATTTGCAAATGACCTTTATGAAACTTTATTTTTCAAACTAGGCACCGATTGATTAGAGACGTTTAATTTCCAAAATCAATTTTCAAAAATTAAATCTTCAAAGCTTGACACGACGACACCGATAACTACTGACATAAAATTTCTCACAAATTTAATGCTTAAAAAATGATTTAACTTAATTTTAAAATCAAAATTTAATTATAAAAAATTAAATTTTTACAAATTTGAATCTAGAATCTAGTCTATCTTAGGCCTATCGCTCACGAGCGATTGACAGACAGACGTCGAGTTGAATCATTTTTAGGTTATATGCATAAACGAAATCAAGGGTGGTAGGTTAATTATAATATGTAGACTGTATGAGTCTACAACGATTTAAGAAAGGCCTATCATGCAGATGTATGCATGCTGGCTTGCATGTATAGGCATGCATGCCTATATGCATGCGCCTGCATCGCAGCTGAAAGGTAGCTTCAATTGGCGCATTCATTCATGCCTACGTGACGCATAGCTATATCACGCAGCACGCATATATAACTGCATACTTGCTGCATACAGCATGCATGTAGTCGTGCAGCGTGCATGCATGCGCGCATGCATGCACGCTTGCTGTATGCATGCATGCATCTATGCATGTAGGCATGCATGCTGGCCTCTATGCTTGCTGCACGCAGCATGCTTGCGCAGGCCAGTATGCAGCATGCACGCATGCCTGACGGCCGGCATGCAGGAACACATGTATGTACATGCCTTCCTGCATGCATGCATGCAGGAATGAATGCATGACCATGGGAGCCTGCGTATAGGCCTGCATGAGGTATGCATACCTGCATGCAAACACGCACGCCTATATGTATCTGCTGCCATGCATACCCGCCTACATGCATGTATGCAAGCATGTATGGATGCAGGCATGCATCCCTGCATGCATGCATGCCTGCATTCAAACATGCATGCCAACGTGTAGTTGCTGCCATGCACACCCCCATGCATGCCTGCATGCATGCATGCTTGCAGGCATGCATGCCGGCACGCAGGTACATGTATGCATGTATGCATGTATGCATATCTAGGCAGACGCATGCGTGCCTGCTTGCATCCCTGCATGCATTCCTGCATGCATGCACGCATGAATACGCCAATTGCAATCCTAGTCATAACTTTGTAGGCCTATTGGGACACACCCGAAAATGATGTGGAAAGATCCGAGAACTGTGTGAAAACATCGAGGAACAATGAGGACAAAAGCGAGATATGGGAGCACTCTCGGAGAAGTGAGGCGAATGTTGGAACACCAGAAACGATATGAGTATCAGCGAACGACGTTGAAACACTCCGAAGCGATGATGAAGCGATGTGAGAACGCCCGGGAACGATGCGGAAATATCGGAAACAACGTGGGAATGCCGACTTGAACGTGATTGAAAACAATGGTTGTTCAAGCATTTGATCACGGTTCTTCACATAACGCAGGGAGTTTTGCCAAACGTACGACACTACGATATTTGTACGATAATTTGACAATTTACATAGGGCTGTGTACGATGTACGACAATGGATGCTCGATAACGGCATTTTGTACGATTATTTCGAGGTAGTGGAAACATATTTTTTAACATGTAAACATTTTAGAGGTTGCGGAAAAAAAAATTGGGGGGTAAAAAAATTCTAGTTGTTGGAATTGTGTGTGAATTTCAGAGAAAAACTAGATAATAACTAGTAGGCTAAGAGCGACGTCAAAATTGTTAAGAAATTAAATTTTTTGCTCAGCACCCCCCTTCCCTCCCCTCCATCCACCCCATTCCCGTTCGTGATTTTACTTGGGACGGAAGAAAACTGTCACGTCTTGGTGCCTATACTTGTGTTCTCTAGTTTTTGTAGGTGTTTTTTTGATCATTTAAAGGTGCGTCTTTGGCCAGGAAAGAAACAACAGCAGGCTCAAAGACACGATAATTTGCACTACCTTTTCTGCCAAAAAAATCAAGAAGTCGAGCCTTTTGTACGATAATTGCGCTCTGAATAATTGGCGATACTGAACGCAGGTCTGTGGCACGCGCACAATTGTAGGCGTTGGCGTAGACAATATAGGTGTGGAGTGTTAAACCGGGTGGGTAGTGACAGCGCGATAAAATTTGTGTACTGTAGTCAATTATGTATTTCATTTGTATTAATTTATTTTGATGTATTCAATTTGTATTTAATACAATTTAATCACCTGAACATCGAAAGATGCTTGCAGTGTGACAGTAGGCCTTTCGGCGTGGAGATTTGATAATTACATTTCCAAATATTTACTTGCCAAATAATAGTTTTCCAAAAAGTCATAAATGTATCGAGGCCACAATTGTTCAACAATAAACTGAAGTCGGCATTAAGTCTGCATGGTATGCTCTGTGAACCAACTGATGGGATTGTTTAGCCCCCCCCCCCTTACTGCTCAGGTCAGGGTATTTTTAAGGAATTTTCACTGGGGGTATTTCATTGGATATAGGGGCACCTTAACGCGTAAATTATCTCGAAAAGGGCATTACTTGATTAGGCTTACAGCTTTATTACTTTTAGATTCATTTCCAAAGGACTCTATACCTAAATTTAGCAGAATCTCATTTGACAGCCAATATAATAAATTATCAATATAAAATAAAATTAAAATAAATTATTATGCATATATTTAAATTTCGGAAAAGCGGACTACGACTCAAATGAAACAAAACAACGTAGCATAGGCTAAAATAAGGCAAAAAGTGGGGGGCAAAAGGGGAAGGGGTGGGGGGCAATTCATGAGGGCTGGTGGCCAATTTGCACCCACGTAGTATGGTAGGCCTAAACAATGCCCTGGCTCAGGTATTGCAGCGCCGTATTGAATTACGGTACCGTGCCATCGTTGCCTGAGCAGTAGCAGCCGTGCCTCGTCTATAAAAAACGATAGGCCTTAGTCAGACTCGCAGTTACTGTAGATATAGCATATAGCTCAATGGAACAGAGGAATTTGGTGCGTAGATATTTCGCGTTAAGACTGACAAAAGATAACGCAGACGATGTTAGAAAAGCGACAATTTTGCGTCGAATGACGATTTGCTGTAGTGTTGTCAAAACAGCAATAATATTATGGGATAGAGCCTACGCTTATAATGGTATTCACCATTGCGAGTTAACCTCGAGTTGGTCAATCGGAGAGTTGAGGGTGACCGTTGTCAATCTCCTGTGCCTAGCGTGACGTCACTCAATCCGCCGATTGAGCCAACTCGAGGTGAACTCACAATGGTGAATACCAATATTAGTGTTGCTGAATACTGCTAGCCTTGTAGACCGTAGGGTTAATGATTTTGTCTCGAGACAACGTAGGCCCTACATGCAACCTACTTGTGAATCAAAGAAAGTTTAATTTGAAATGTACATTGCACAATCCACGATCTTCAAAACACAACGTGTGGTATAGAGCTGAGAGCGGATGAAATTTCAAACTTATTACAGAAAGTTGTGACTATTTTTATAATTCATATAGCCAGAATTTGCGGTGGTTTTGAGTATACCATAAATATACAATTTTCTGCAACTGCTCCGTTACAAACGCAATAACTACTGGGCTATAGTGCCCAGTGGCTTTGAAACTAATATCCGTACCCTCCATTGCGAGTTAACCTCGAGTTGGTCAATCGGCAAGTTGTCAAAATAACCGTTGTCAATTTCCTATGCCTAGCGTTACGCTAGGCATAGGAGATTGACAACGGTCATTTTGACAACTTGCCGATTTGCCAACTTGCCGTCACTTAATTCGCCGATTGAGCCAACTCGAGGTTAACTCGCAATGGTGAATACCAATATACTGTAAGAGCCTGACAAGTGAGACGGAACGAAATCGAACTAGAGTTTTGAACCTTGTGTTAAAAAAAAAAATGTTTTTATTTCGGACGTTCTGTAACCTACAAGTACTGAGTGGAACGCACTCAAGTAGGCTAGCTAGGCTATCAGTACAGATCGGTACACAGCAAAGCCAGAAGCATTAGCTGATAGCCGCTTAAAATTGCTTTGTGTTATCATCATTATATCGTTAAAGAGGGTAGCTGCGCCGAGCAACGGCTAAGCAGTGAAGATTGTTATTATAAATAGCGCAGAGGCTAGATAATCATGACGTAGCATAAAAACCACCGGTCCATACAACCTTTTCTATCTAGACCATGCGCCAAATTATTCTTTTGACCAGTTATTCAGTTTTAAGTTGAGATCTAAACATAGCAAGCGACGTGAAAGTTGAAACCTAGAGTCTTTTCTAATAGTGCATTCCACACATTTATGGTACTAGACTACTAGGTGAGAAAAGTGCAATCAGGGACCTCATTTACGTACATTTTTTGAACGATTATCTTATCTTTTTTCCTAAGTCAAATTTAAAGCAAATAAAATCCAATCGCCGACCGCTGCACCGTCATCATTGGGTTCGCGCTCGAAGGACGGAGTTTCCAATAAAAAAAGATAAGATTTGCCTAAGATTCTCTTAAGACAATCATAGGACTAAGATTTGCATAAGATCGCTTTCTGAATGAGGTCCCAGCTGGTATCTAACTTTGGGACAGAATTTTTCAGTTTGGCCCCTAGCAAGATTTGCGTTATAAACTACAAAAAGCTATTTATAAGGACGCCAATTCTATGGTTTAATGCAACACATGCATATATCGGCTAGAAGCATTCTAAGCTCCATAGGTGCACAAATCCTCCCTCTTCAGCCAGGATTCCCGGGAAGGACAATTTTGTCCCCTCAAAAGCCTGTTGCGACGTGAAGACATATTGCTTTCTTGTTTCTCTTCGACATTGTTGAATTTGTCGCGATAACTAAATTTCCTCTGTTTTAAGAACAGCCTGAGAAGGGGAGGGACCGCTTGAAAGTGTGCAAGCACAACTTACTAGAATACGATATACTTGTAGAATGTCATTCATAACACATTGCACATAAACAGAAAAAAGATAAATGCCACTTTTTTATGTGGACTATGCGCTTAAATTATTTATTTTTTTAAAACAGTAATTCACTTTTAAGGAGAGATCTAAACATAGCTCTGACGGAAAAGCCGCATGTGACCCACATGTAACCCGCATGTAGTTACATGTGGGTGTTCCAAATCCACGTGTGTTCACATGTGGGATCACATTTGGTTATGAACCCACACATGTGTGGATCACATATGGACGAAAATTTCCACGTGTGACCTTATGTGACTTATACGTGTCTCACATGTAGGTCACATGTGGGTCACTTGTGGGAATCATATTGTGTCCCAAATGCACGTATCAATCACATGATTTTCACATGTGACTCAAATGCGGGTCACATGTGGAAATAAGTGCTTTTTCCATTAGGGAGCGATCGAAGTGAAATCACGTCCGTTCAGTAACTTGATTAATGTTACCGTGTTCGCAAATGCTAGATAAGGGAGTAAACGAAACATGTTTGCCGAAACTAGGAGAAACGCCGAATTACACTGCGTTTAACGGCTTATTACATTGCAGGACAGAAGTCGTGTGTAGTCATCATTCTGCTGGCAGGGTAGAACCACGTTTACTTTGACCGTCACCTGGCCCTTGACCTTGTGACTCATGTCCCTGTCCTAGGGTTGCCATTTGTCCCTTATATTAAGGGACGTCCCTTATTTGAGGCCATTTGTCCCTTTTCCCTTATGAAGGGCATAAGGGACGCCAATTATCCCTTATGTAGGCCAAGGCTTACATTTTAATACCAAGATGTAACTAAACTATCATTCTTCGATGAATTGTTAAAAAAACTTACATATGTGACTCGGGCATGTAGGCTAGACAAAAATAATTTGAAGAAGCCATTTTTCAGCGTTTGGACACCATAGCTTTCAACGATGCTGGTAAGAGTTGTGCTAAAGTCCCTAATGCATTCTGGGGCGCCAATGGGGCCATAATGGGGCCCCTAAACGGGTATGAGGGTGCCCAAGGGGGTGAATGGGTTCCCGGGGATCTCCAAGGGCTTCAGCATCAAACCCTTAAAAAATACTGATGCAGAGCCCCGCAGTTGGGTTCCCAGAGACCCTTAGGGCCCCTTAAGAGTCCTGACCCCACCTTTTATCCCCGAGCATCGACGGGTACACCATCTAGTTAAATATGAATAAATATGATCATCTTCAACGCCTTGCTAGATCATTTTGTAAACTAAATGTTTTTTGTGTTTCAGATGACGATTATGTATCACGACATCAAATGTAATAATTCAATTGCCGCCTTGTACTTGCAAATATACTGATCTGAAATGGAGTCGAGAAACTCAACTGAACAGGTTTATTGCAAAAATTCCTGCGCTAAATCTAATTCGGTTTAAATTGTTTTTCTGGCCTTCATCTTCTATATAGTGTAGCATTTTTACGTACAACCCAAACTATGAAATTGATATGAAGTGAAGATTGTTTGATATCTTAGTTGAATGATTAACAACTGTATTATCGACACAACGATCGTTACAACGTTCACCTCAACAATATGTATTTAGCCTATCTTCTAAATCAATTTTTACATTATGGTGATAAATAATCTAGACGAATCTATCCTTACCAATCTACACATCCTACGTACAAGTAGGCCTACATATGAGTAACCCCTGCAAACCGGGAAACAAAGACTTGGTTTACAGCACAGAGCTCCCCGCGTGACGACTAAGGAAGGGGACGCGGCTTTCTATGTTACCCCAAGGCACTAACACTGAACTTGACGGTAATGGTCTTCGTACTGTATAACATGGTCATTAAACCACAAAATCACGATAGAGAAGGAGACATCAAACAGTTGGTTTGGCTGTAACTTTGCAAATGTAGACCTGTAAAAAAAGTCATCCTTTAAAAATAGACTACATTTGCAGCAATTTAGGTTTATTGGTTAACCAACCATTACAAGGCCGTTTTCATAAAACGCTGGCGATGAAATATGAAGGATCAACATCTTGCGTTTCTTCCAATATAGTAGGCCTAGGTCTGTAGTTCATGATTTTCTAAGTAATTCGTTGTGAGACTATAGCAATTGTTGCTGAGACAGGATTCCAAGAATTGGGAACTGTCTCGGTGGTTAGCTACATTTAGCTTTAATCTTGAAAAACGCACGTTCGACCGATACACGAGTATACACGATACACGTCGATGGGATCTGTTTTGTCTCTCCAGTCTAAGTGAACTGTATTCAGAAGCAAAGCATTAGCAACATTCCACTTGCTCTTGAAAATTAAGGAAATTCACAGAGGACTTCGTGCTAGTGGGCAGGTCAAACACTAATAGTTGAACATCTGATATTAGTTTATCATCATTTTATCGTCATAATTTCATCTTAATTTCATGATTATCATTTCATCATCATTTCATAATCATCATAGATGCTTCAGTCAAATAAGCTTGTTAAAACCGTGGCGAATTTGGAGCTTTTTCTTGAAAAAAGGAAGATTTTTTATCATTGCAATTTTCAAGTGCATTGCGGCAACATCATTACGATCCACATTATTACATTGTGCATGTACATGTAGTACAACGTTGTGGCATTGTGTGGCTGTGTTGCGGTGTTGTGTCGCCTGGTTGCGCCCCTCGCAAGCATGAAGTGTTCGCTGAAAGCGCCTCCAACTTTGCCTTCCCAGCCGAGTGAAACAGTGTGCCACAAACACGGCGTGAACGAAATGGTGTCATTCACCATCACTCATCACCATGACACTCAATGGTGTCTTTCAAACGCGCACCAAAATGATTTCTATTTGATCGGGCGCTGTAAATATTTTTGATGGCTAGCCTACTGTATATCGTCTATGATATTATTGTGTCATGAAAGCTCGCCACGCCATCGAATTCGTGTTTCATGAGAAGCAGCAGCGTAGCAAATCGCTACTACTACTGCTACATTGTACTTCCACTACTCCCACTACTACTCCCATGCACTGCCATTGCTATTTGTATTACTACTACTATTACTACTCCCATGCACTGCCACTGCTATTTATATTACTACTACTACTACTACTCCCATGCACTGCTACTGCTATTTGTATTACTACTACTACTACTACTACTTCTGCTGCTACAACTACTGAAAGATTTTCGAGAAACAGTTAACATTTGACAAAGTTACAGCCATTTAGTTTGATGTCTTATACGAATCACGACGTATATTGAATCATTATCTATTTATCTGCATGAAAAGCAGAAAATGACATGCAGATAAGCAGATAATGTTTGTACCCAGAACAGCAGCTGTGTTGCCGCGCTGCATATCAGCGGTATTCTCCGCTTGAAGCAAGATGCGCATCGAATATCCTCTGTTAGCACTGATTCCCTCCTCCCCTCGCCGATGAATGAGAGATCGCATTCCAACCAACGACTCAGGGTCTTTATTAATTGAAAGAGAACGAACCTATTTATTCTCGCGAAAAATGTGTGTTCGAATTTATCTTGGATTCAGATAGGCTAATGCTGTTGGTGCGCCTGGCTCGATGTGAGATGGAGGAATGTAAACTGTGTAAGTCGGAGACGGTATCCTGGCGAACGTCCGTACAACAGCGGCGTTAACGGGATCGCGCGACGAACGTTCCGCCATCTGGTAGTATACCGTCAGTACATCGTGCAGGGGTAGTACATGTATACGGAAGCCACGGTCGTTCACGGATTGCCTGTTACTGCGCACTCTGTAGTGCGCGCAGAATTGAATAGTAAAGCAAATTTGATCGAAGTGGTCTTGGTCAGGAAAAAATACCGTATGACCGTTTCTGACAATTGTCGACGTTCAGTTCTCAGAGACACGTGTTATATTAACATCAGCAAATCATGTCTGACAGCAAGTCACATGAAGAGCGTTGTAGTCAGTAGCGGCGGGAGGGGGCAACTGCCCGTCGGCGCCGGTCTGAGGTGGGGGCGCCTCGCGGATTTTAATTAAAAGATCCTGACCAATCGCTAATATTCCCCGTCAAGTTTTTTTTGTTAAACTTCAGATTTAAGGCTGTAACTGATGGACTGTCATATATAGTACCGTTTCTAAATGCGATCCTCCATTCAGATTTAGTCCAGTAACTTTTGGTAAAAAAAACCATCGTCCCTACCTCTCGGCTCGCGTGTCCTGGGGCCGTAGTCACCATAGTCGCGACTGCCTAGTTAGAGCGAGTTTTGAGGTGGCTCCAGCTAAATCGCCAATGGCGTGCATGCGTTTTTGGATGAAGCGACCTCAAACCTCGCTCCAGCGAGGCAGTCGCGGATATGCTGACTATGGCCCCTGCATTGGAAGAAAACAGCTCCGTCAGCACCCCCCTCCGCTCACGAGTTTTTTTTGGGGGGGCGGGGGGCACTGTAAAACCAACCCCGGGCGCCGCTACACCTCGTGCACCACTGATGTTGCAGTGAAGGTCCGAGCCAGCCGAAAATTGATTGCACTCCTATCAATTGCTTATGAAACTAAAAATTTAATGAAGAAACACCGATTAGATTGGTATAAGAACTTGAAAAGAAATAAGAGGTGGGCCTACTGTTAACAATGTTTGCAAGACTTGTGTTACCATCAGCAATCGTGTATTGTACATCATCAGCTGGTGCTGTATAGTAACAAGGCACATTCCTATTGACTTTCACATTTACTTTAATCATCGGTCCATCTTCTTGTTTTACCAACGCGTAATTCACCATAATGCGAATCCGTCTGACTCATATGATACTTTCTTAGTCTTCTTTGTCAAACCACGTATTCATAACTGCCATACTTCGCGCATCGGCAATTTCGAGTAACATCTGCACGATTCTCACCTACTACATTCCTATTATCAAAACACTTTCCCTCCGTGAACTCCTTCAAAGCCTGCCGCTGTTTCTCCAACAAGCCCGTTTAGGTCATCACACACCACCACTATCTAATTTTCTCTTCCAGATATTTCAAACAATATTTTTCCTGAAGTGGCATAAAATTCCCCGTTCGCTTCCGTTAATCTGCCTACTTGCGGGGCAAGCACATTCAAAACCGTCTTTTCCACTCTCATCCGCAGAACCATCATCCCTTCACTCACTGTGTGCACTTTAATTACACTGTTAACCCACTTCTCATCAGTTGTAACCCCCACGCCATACACACCATCCTTGCCACCATGCAAAAAAACTTGTACCCTCACAAACGATCTTACGCTCCCTCCCATAAATCCAGTTTCCGGTCGCCAACACACATCCACTCATCCAGCCTCCTATCCATCATCTTCAGAGTTTATTTTAGCCCTGATGAAACTGGAGTAGCCTTACGCATCCTTCTCATAAAACAAGCGCGATCTTACGCCTAAGCCTTTGAAAACAGGCGTAGCGCGATG
>JAQIWG010007601.1:0-12163 GCA_034695025.1 Chamaedrilus cognettii
GGTCGGGTAGGAAATAAGCGAGTCAATCCCCAACAACAAAGGACAGCAATAGTGCAGCTAATACCTCAAACAGTACACCTTTGAAAGACCTGGAATGGACTGCATTTTAGAAAAGCAGTCTTTAACGGAAAGACTGCTTTTAAGAAAAGACTGCTTTGCATGTTTGTGTCAGTGTGGTTGACGATTGAAAAAAGTGTTGGACAGCATAAATTGGCGAACGGGTATGCAGGACGCGTAACAAAATTAAGATGTCAAGTAGACACACACACTCACTTTTTGTCAATGCTAGAAGAAAAATGTAGACATGGCTGAACAGTTTGCATACATTATATTTTGAAGCGGGATGTTACCATGGATGCAGTGAAAATATAATTGACAGGAAGCTCTGCCAGCGCTGACAGCGCATCCCGTATTGATGGTATGAGGTGGACAGTGGCTACTTGAAATGTATTGCAGGGATAGATGGCGCAAGCGCGTTTGACCTGTTGGGTTTTTGCAGATCGAAAATTGATGGGACCAGCGTAGGAGCGCTGTGTTCGACAAGTTGTGTTTTTGCAGTTTGGAATAGAGGGACCGATTTGCAAATGAAAGGAACGTGATTAATAATTTGAAGACTGTTTTGATAATTTGAAAAGATGAGTTGAGAGAAACCACAGCTGTTTTGTAGCGAAAAAGCGTGTTTTTAAGGGAAAAAGCGAAAGAAAAAGTAAGTTTAACTTACTATAGACACGTTTTCCCCCAGAAGATTAAGTATTTGTAGATTAACTACATTTGGAATTTGTTCATTATTAGTACCTACATTACTGCATCACATTATGCCTACACATTATTTCACCAATGAATATGTGTGTATATTTTTGTGAAAATGATAATGAAACAGATGATTAAGCGCTCGATTAAACGAGCTGACATGACAATCAGTGACTATTCATGTGAAGAACTGAGACGGTTCTGAGGGCATTAGCCTACCCAGCGCATCCGATCTATAGCGAGATAATTCTTAACAAGTCAGCTTTTGCTAAGGAAAATTATGATGGTTCATGTCGTTGTGACGCCGGCATGCTTTAGTTTTAATTTTGGGCATGAGGTAAGTCTGCGTGTATGAATTAACCGATAGTTTGTGATTTGGCCAAGCAATTAGCGGGGTTAATTTTAGGAATCGTAGTACGCCTAAAACAAGTTCATTTTAAAATTTGTACGCCTAAATAGAACGGGTAAACGTAGCGTTACGCGCAAAGATCAATGAACAAGGCGTAGGCCTACGCGGTTTTTAAGATCTGGTGACGCAATGGCTGGTTTTGCGACGCCGATGATTTGCAGATTCTGTAGTTACAGTACGGTGCAAGTTGATGTTTTCTTTCCAGAGAAAAGTTTCCTATCTACCCCGCCAAAATCGGACTCTTGCTACAAAACCGTTGCTCGATTTTAATTGAAAAATCTTGAGGTATTCTGCAGATTCAATCCAAGAACCCACGAGAGAACCGAAGCTACCGTGCGTGGGGGGGTCGGTGTCATATGATACCGGCCTCATCAGCGGCGCGGTCCTTAAAATATTATTGCCACAGTCGATCTTGTTCAGGCGAGATCGCGAATTTGAAGTGTCATGGTCTTTGTAAGAGTAGGATGCATACATGTGAATCTTACTGTGCTACCGTGTGCATGACATTGTAGGCTAAAACTGCATCATAAACGGACTAGCGAATCTGTTATTGTATCCATGTAAATAGGCCATTTATTTCGCAATAAATATTAACTGTGCAGTTCGTTACTGAAATCTGTCGTACTGTCAAACATGATACTTTCGCGTGCATGTGATCATTTTCAATGAATAGTTATTCCAAGCTGCGCTAAAATATATTCCACTGCCACCTCTCAAAAACCACTGTAAATAAAAATTGTGACATTGCAGAACCGGTTGTCCAGCGCTCGATTCCCATATTTGACACAATAGCTACTAATCTTCTCATTGTGTACCGCCTTTGCAGAAACGCTTTTGAATTGTTTTCAAGAGAATGAATTGAGACCTAGCCTTCATGCATTATAGGGACCCGTGGTCTGCTGTAGACACGGGCTGAGCTAAACGCTGTGCACTGGGTAGGCTAGGTTAATTTTACCGCTGTGGTGGCCTCGATATAGCCCACGTGACTTAAAAAGCGAGACAAACATTGCAAGTCTTGACGTGGGCGCCGGCACGATTAGGCTCTTGAGGGGGTGAGGGGTAGAATCTCATTTGAAATTCAAAATTTTTGCTTTCATTTTCTACGGGGGGCAAGGAAATTTACGCCAAAAAGTTTTTCGCAAGCAAACATTTCTTTCTGCTTTCTATCGGGGCATCTATTGACCAATCTCTCTCCGCTCCATTTTTTGTAGTACGGTAGCAAAAAGTCCCATTAACAAAGACTAAGCCCATGTGGCACTGTCGAATATCTGTCACATGATAATGGATAATATAACAGATACTACCTACTTACTGTATTAAAAAATGTGACAATAATTTTGACGATTTCAATTAATTTTTAAAGGGCATGAGGAAAAAATAGCATATTCTTGGGGGTCTGCCCATTCATACATTTTCTTGAGAGACATTTTTCTGAGGGGGGTATTGCTCCCCTTCTGGCTTTTCTTAAGGGAGCGCTTACCTCCCTGTCCCCCCCCCCCCCCATGCTGGGAAAGCGCTCTCATAAAATTAAGGATTAGAGTATGCTGTTTGCCCCCCTGCTCTTTAAGTTAATTAAGCTTATGCCCCACCCCTGCTCAAATCCCAAAATTAAACAAATGCCCCCCCTGTTTCCTGTAAATAAAACTTTAACCTTATAGCTGCTTTTTAATGTGGTACAGGGATCTTAAAAGGCCAACGTCTGTCAGCACTACCCCCCTCCAGATCGTGAGATGGATTCGATGTGAGAAGTGTGGGCAGGGCCCAAAGAACGTCTGCCCCCCGTGCAAACATTCTTTCCCCCCGCTGAGAATGGTCATGCTACGGGGATGCGACCCTGTATGGTTGCAGCAGCAGCCTTGTTTGTGTCAACATGAAAGCTGGACTGATGATTGGTGCATGGGGCGAGTGAGTGGCTCAGAGACACACTGCAGTGCAGTGACTGGTGATACAGGGGTGCGTGTACAATATAGTACAAGCTGCGGATTGTTGAATGTGGCCAGGGGCGGATTCAGTTAAAGAAAGCTATTCTCGCAAAAAATTCACGAACAATAATAATTAGTATTGAAGAAAGAGGACAAAGAAGAGCAAAAAAGATAGAATTTGTCCCCCAAGAGTTAATGTGGAAAAGAAATGGTTGACACAGGCTTATCTATTCTAACAGGGCCCCTATCAAGTCGAAGAAAATGAGGATTTATTTTTACGGCCTTTCCTAACAGTGCATACTCAGTATATTTTTCTGATCTTGGCCTCGTGGAGGAGTCTGAGGTTGTTGTCTGTTTTCTGTGGACGTTTCCAGAATATGAATGGGAGCTCCTGCGCCGCTACGCGCCGATCGTGACAGGGGCATTATGTACACTATTGCGTCATTGTGGATAGAACAATAATTTGATCCGAGTGCAGAGCAGAATCCATAGATTATTATATATGCATCCATCTATACTGGTTCCGCTCTGACTGTAGTGTGGTCATGCAGCCAGGATACGATTAATCAAAGTACCAGCCTAAATCTGAATCTAATACTTTTTAACTGCAACCAAAAAATGCTTCAAACTTTGGTCAACATTGACAGGCCTCATTTTCCCATGTTGGATAGGCCCACTAACCTGTGACCATATAGGTTTCTTTGTGTAGTTTAGGGACCGTGTGCAGCACAAAGACTATATACAGTCCGATACTGTGCAAGAGTCGGATTCTGTGCAAGAGAGCCGGCACCGAACCGCCCCCCCTTCTTCAGTCGCCTTTCACGACTTGCCCGGGGAGCTCTGGACTGCAAGCCAATCATTTTTCCCCGGCCTACAGGGGTAGCCTATATTGGCCTATTAGGCCCAAATTAATCTCAACCACAGCAAGTGGCGTTCTTTATGGTAGACCCTATGGAGGTGTGACGTCATTGATTCGAAAGACTCTCTGTGCTGATGCTAGTTGCAAGCTGATTGCTGAGCGAGTTGTCGCTGTTTCTATTTGCAACTCCTTATTTATAAATGTTTATCTTCCATGTGATGATGGCTCTGTTGGGGCCTACGATCTAATATTGGACATTCTGTCTGAAGCCTCTCGTGTAATTGACGATGAGAAATATAATTACATATTTTTTGACGGTGACCTAAATACCGATTTGACGCACAATCGAAAAAATGCTGTGCTTATTAAGAACTTTTTATCCAGTTACAAATTATACTTTCAGCAACCTGTCGACAACATCACGTGCCTTGCCCCACTTTGGGCAATGAAAAGCGCAATTGTTCCAGCATAATTGACTTTATTTGTTTTTCTGAAAATTTATGTGCGCAATTTGAACAGTATAAGATTGTAGATGCCTACAATAATTTTTCAGATCACGAAGGCCTAAAACTTGGACTCTTACTTCCGTTTAACGACTCTTTGTCTTTAAGACTTAATAACTGCTTGCATGGTCACGTGACTGTCCCTGTTGCAGCGCAGGCTGCTCGTCTCAACGAGCCGCCTGCTACTGCTACGAGCGAAGTGCAGCGCCCAAGATTTGATGACGGTAATGTTAATGCGTACTACGAGTACACTGGTCTATTGTTGCAGCCTGTACTCTCTGAACTGAATCTTGCTTTGTCGACTGATCATGCTCATAATAACGACTACTCGTGGGGCGGGGTCAACCCCAGTGTCAGTGCAGCCCAGATTGAGGACTGGTACAAGCGCATTGTAGCTGCGCTCCATGAAGCTGCTGCCCGGCTCATTCCTAAAACTAAATGTAATGCTCTTAAGTTTTGGTGGGACGAGACTTTGGATGAATTGAAACATGCTGCTATGCTTTTCCATAATTTGTGGGTGGATGCTGGTAAACCTAGAAGAGGGAAAATTTTTCTTAAAGGAACTCAAGACAAGTTTGCCTGTAGGGCACATATTAAAGAGAGAAAAGTTAATTCAAAGGCCTCTGTGTCTCTTGAACTACATGAACTTCTGATGAGTAAAAACTTTTTGTTGAAAAAAATGCAGAAAACCGTCAGGTTTTATGGGGTCTCCAGCTGCCAGCATAGTCAGGTGTAAACGTCTAGCCTTTAGTCATAATAAACAGGGACTAAAGAGTTAACGTAACGGAGTGTAATATTGGGCGCGCAGGTATGCTGGCCTAACTGACACTCTTTACTGTTGGTACAGCGTTACGTAACGTAAGCCGACTAACACCCACCCACCACGTAACGTTTCGTAAGGTTTTCAAGGACACCACCCACCCACCCTCCAGCGTTACGTAATTATGCAATGGCCCCTATAAGACACGGACTGCAAGATAACAAATAAGAAGTTTTATACAAGCATGCAAACTATTAGTATGAACAAGGGACATATAGAATTAAACAGTAGCAAGCAATGTTCAGATTACATGTATATCTCAACAAAATCATAGACTCACAAGAAACAGCTGGAGCATGCTGCCGGTAGGTACATGCACAGAGAGAACAACACCTGACTTGAACAACAGGCAGAAGAACTCGTCGTCGGTGGACAAGCAGAAGTCTAAGTTTCTTAAGACAAGTTACTAAAACAACACTAGCGATCGACGTTCTCCTAGACTTGTTCAAGCCTAGAGTAGCAGGCGCAAGGAGTTTATATACCCAGTCTGGGGGCGATGATGCTACCCAGACAGCTGGAACTTTCCAAACTAAGCTAAGAGACAATAGCCGGGTAGCTAATTAAGAGACAATTAGCTGGGTAGCTAATTAAAGAACGACGCTAGGTGACGAACAACAGGCTCGGAATAGTATGAAACAATATGACAGGCTTCAGCTGAGAAATAGAACAGACATCAGCCTGAGAGAGGGTTAAGGGGGGTCAAGGCTATACACCGACAAGTCAACACTTGACAGCGGTTATTTCTTACAGATAGACAGACAGGCAGACAGACAGGGCTAATATATATATATGATATTTTTTATAATATGACAAGTAGGCCATGTAATGCAAATATGTACCTAACTGTCTTTGTATCAACTTCGTGCAGTTTCTTCTTCTTCTTAACGTCGTGAAATTCAATAATACCTCCATCTCCTCCGACCGCCAAAACCTCGGGCTGTAACATTCAAGGAATTAAATTAAATTTTCTACAAAATAATTTATTTTCTATTTCAAAAACTTTAGATTATACTTCATAGCAATTAGACATAGCTGTTCTGGAAATACGCTACTTAAAGTTGTCTTTGAAATCATGGTTACAATCATGGTCAACAGGAGAAAACATAAATATTACAAATCCAATATAAAGGTGAACACAACAATAACACTGTGAAATGCATTTCATGTTTTCATCATATAATTTCGCATTATTCGGTCAAATATACTGATTATTACTATCATACTACACGGTGATTCAGAAAAACGGGAACCAGTAGAATGATAATTATAACTCAATCAATTGCCAATCGATTTACATGAAACTTGAAACAATCATACCAGAGAGATTTGGGATTATAATGAATTCATATTTTGTGTTCAAACTGTCCACCATTAGCTGCTACACACATTGAAGATCTGCGACAGCTCATCGTGGATGAGTGGGAAAAGCAGGACCAGCGCGTTATTGACGCGTCAGTCAAACAATGGCGTGGCCATCTTCGTGCGTGCAAAGCAGCTAATGGTGGACAGTTTGAACAGAAACCATGAATTAATTATAATCGGAAATCTCTCTGGTATTATTCTTGCAAGTTTCATGTACATCGATTGGCAATTGGTTGAGTAATAATGATCATTCTACTGCTTTCCATTTTCCTCAATATAGGCCTAATCTTTTCGTTGACGAAACGGGCATTATAAACAATTAGGAGTCAAACTCTTAATTATTTTGGGTGTTTTTTTTAAATGATCGCCAAAACGACGACGTGTCCAACTGCCCATTACTAAAGATAGGCTATGTCACTACTTTGCGCATTTGAACTCTAAAACATACGTTAAAGTTTAATTTAACTCATTGCCAAGCACATTGTTTCTGTTCTCATCTAAACTTATTTGCATTAAATTGGACAACGCGTTCAGTTCCATAGTCCTAGCTCTTACAAGATAATTATTTAATCTTGCCAGATAATTATTTATTTGGTTGGCGTCAGGAAGGGCATCCGGCCGTGAAAACCAGCTCCAGCAGTCCTGATCAGCGCGGGCGAAAACGTGTAAACCTGTGTGAAGACATGAACATTAACAGATCACAGGATAAAAAGGAGATTAGTTCAGTTTTTAGCTCTTACAAGCCTAGTCTCTGAAGTCAACATTTTAAAGCACAACAGACTGGAGAGCCGCAGCTGCATGCAGTGTTCAAAAACATAGCCTACAACTAATCCGTTTACCCACTGCCATACACGCAGTGTATCCATACTGCATGTATGGATAGTACTATAGTAAACAAACGAGTGTCATTAAATACTAGTAGCATCAACAATATCATATTAGGGCCACCGGCGATCAACAAGCAAGCACGCCTTCAGCACTCTCGCCGGTGTCCATACCGGCCGCTACGTTGTCTAACTGGTCTTCACGCATGTGTAGTACTAGGCATCAAGGCAAGGCAATTTAACGAGTTAACGGATTTTAATTTTACAAGCATTTGCAAGATGGCGTTACTTTCATACTTTTTAGGACTCTTCGTGCAGTAAAGTGACAAAAACCAGCAAACACACAAATTATGATGCACATTATCTTTCTCATACTGTCTCATACTATCTACTACACCCACGCAACTTTTCAAACAACTTTCTCACCGATGTTGTGTTGTGATGCTTTGAAAAGGGGTCGGTGTTCGGAATTAGACTAATCATTGACCATCAACAGATAACAGAATCTGCCTAGGCCTACTTGCTAACTCTAGCATCTAGGTCGACACAGGTGAACAAAAAGACTGCCGTTAGCCCAGTCAAGTGTTTGCCAGGCTGTAGGCCGATGTTTCGTTTACCCACGCGCCTGCAGCCTGCCTAGACAATATTCACTACTACTTTCCTCTCAGGCGCGGATTCAGGAGGGAGTCGCGGGCTATCACTTATCGTCCACACGTTGTCTGCATGGGGAAGAGGAGGAAATTGCCTCCTCCATAAAGATGTAGATTTCAAGGTAACCTTGCAATTTAGGAACGATGAAGAGCAATCGCTGCTTTTTCAGTATTTGTGCATTTGTGAGGAAGTGACAAATTTCGGGCCTATCCCTCTCGGTCATGAAGAGTCTTGTTGACGTTTGTCACGAACTGAAAACCTCCGTGACTACCACCCCCACCACTCCAATCAAAGTTTTAGACGTCCCCTCCCTCCCCCCCCCCCAAAAAAATCGCTAATGTTTTTGTTACAATATAAATACATTCGTAGTCTGGTGCAAATTTACTCTAGTTGAAACTAGTCATTGACCTGAGAGGCCAACACGTAGTTAGGCCCTACATGTCTTAGCTTATCTTCGCGAACCATTTGATATATGTGATAAATGTAATTATTATAGACTTCTGTACAAACAATTAGAACTGGATGAAGAAGAGATTTGTAACGTGTTTCAGAGATTGCAGAATTCACTTCAAACCAGCCAAGCGTACGACGACTCCATTCCACTCCATAATACTCTTTTCACCGGACTATACAACTTTACCGCTTTCTCAATAGCCTCATCTCGATACAACCTCAACATCATGGATGATGCGAAGGAGAGAACGAATGATCATGAGAGCACCAGGAATGGCCTTTCGTCGCTGATGGAACGCATGTTGCTCAAAAGGTGGCCGCTATGGGCCCATTAGGTTTCGGGTGAACATCCATCACTTACGAAGCTTCGCATGCTGTGTGACACTGACATCCGAGCACTTCACAATGATTATCTCAAACGGGATGTATCCAAACGGCACTGAACATCACTGCCATAGGTCATCTTGTCATTCGTGTATTAGATGAGACGGTGACGGTGAACGCACAAGTGAATAGCGAGAAAGAGGCTTGGCTGCTGGCGCTGCCGGATAGAATTGAGGAGATTTGAAAGAACATACCCATAATATATCCGCGCGCTGCTTGGGTGAAATCAGAGACGTACACTCCGCGCACAGGTGATCATTCTTGCGCAATGAACAAGCTGAGAGCAGATCCTGTGATTTCAAGCTCCATGGGTAAAAGGGAATCGATGAATGACGTCATGTATGATCGCTCGGGCAGCAGTTACTCTAATGCCCCGGAAATGACCTGCAGTGATATTTTCAATAATGGTAATTGAATTAGAAATTAAACTTTTGGAGGAATGAAAATTAGGAATGGAGATTATGTTAGGAATGGAAATTATTTTAGAACTATTGGAAATATTTGGTAGGAATGGAATTAGGAATTGAATTAGGAATTATTTGTGAAGTAGTTATTTGAAATATCAATAAATTTTAAACATTGAGAAATTTCTCATTAGTTTAGGTTCACAGAAACTCTTTGCTAAGAATAGCAAGGAAATTTCAAAATGATCATTATGTTAGCCATTAACAATATGAAATTTAACAGTAAACAATAAATTTAACTGCAAGCTACATGCGCGGCTATGCTGGATTCTGTTGACACCTTCTGTCTCCTATCAGGCAGAATGTGAAAGGAAGCCTATTTTTCGCTCCGCGTTGCTTTAACAGTAGCCCTACTGCGGCAGGAGCAATCAACCTCATGTTGAATGCTATCTGAATGCTGGTGTCTCCAAAAATGAGACAGGGTTTCATAAAATAGTGGATTTGAACCAATCTGTGGAGTTGAAAACCACATCTGAGAAATCTTATATCCTAAATATAATATTTTGAGTGAAGGAAATGTGGAGCAATACATGCATAGACGTTTGCTTTTTGAAGGGAAATGTGAAGTTAGGCTAAAATGATGTGTTGTGGAGGTATAGATTAGGAAAATGCTTCATAATGAACTATATAATAATTACAATTTATGAATAAAAACTGTTGCTGAAACTGTACTTGTTTGATTTGTACTTGTACGATGTTGCTGTACTTGAATGATATTAAGGATCTAGGATAGTACGTGAGATGATAAAGATCATGGCCAAAAAGTCAACAATGGAATTAGAATTAGGAATGGTAATTTAAAATTATTTGAAATTAGGAATGGAAATTAGGAATGGAAATTATTTGAGAATGTAATTTGAAATTGAAGTAAATTCTTTGATAAGAATGGAATTTGGAATTGAATTAGGAATCATTTTAAAAATGAAAATATCACTGATGATCTGCCGTAACGCTGTTAAGGGCCTTCATAATGAGTATGTTGATCAATCCATTACAGATGTCAGCAACACATCCAGTGATGATCGTTCTCTTGTAACTTCCTCCACTTCATCACATGCACATGTGACATCCGATATACGTTACAGAGGATCCAGCAACAAGCTTTACGACCGCACGGACAACCAAGTGGTGCAGACGACCCAGCCTCAGCACGCCATTAAATCAGGAAAAGATGAAGGAGTCACTATGCGTGAACAGTGGACAACTAGAACAGACCAGATAACATCATCCGGCAGCAGTGATTTCAGTGACGCCCACAGATGCCCGACATTGGACAAAATGTCCATGAAGCCAAAGGCCAGAAGACGACAAGGGGACGAAGGATTGCGTCTTGATAGTGTGTTAATTCAGAAGGCGCCCGATGGCGGCCAATGTACCAGCGGGTCGTCGATTAGTGCTGAGAGCAAATCCCTTCAGCCGCTTGCTATGATACAAGAAGAAAACCTGGGGCAGCCCTCTGGTCATCAAGGAAGCATGAGAAAACCCCCTGATCATCAAGGAAACGTGGGGCAGCTCCCTGGTCATCAGGGATACATGGGGCAGCCCCTTGGTCATCAAGGAATCATGGGGCTGCCCCCTGATCATCAGGGAAACATGGGGCAGCCCCCCGGCAATCAAGGAAACATGGGACAGGCCCCTGGTCATCGAGGAAACGTGGGACAGCTCCCTGGTCATCAAGAAAACGTGGGGCAATTCCCTAGTCATCCAGGAAACGTGGGGAGGCCCCCTTGTCTTCAAGGGAACGTGGGGCAGCTCCCTGGACATCAAGGAAACGTGGGACAGCCCCCTGGTCATCAAGAAAACCTGGGGCAGCCCTCTGGTCATCAAGGAAGCATGAGAAAACCCCCTGATCATCAAGGAAACGTGGGGCAGCTCCCTGGGCATCAAGAAAACGTGGGGCAATTCCCTAGTCATCAAGGAAACGTGGGGAGGCCCCCTGGTCTTCAAGGGAACGCGGGGCAGCTCCCTGGACATCAAGGAAACGTGGGACAGCCCCCTGGTCATCAAGAAAACGTGGGGCAACTCCCTGGTCATCAAGGAAACGCGGGGCAGCCTCTTGGGGAACAAGAGAATGTGGTGGAACTCATAGAAGATCCATCGAATGTTGTGGGCATCTTATATGTATCCGACAATGATGCAGAAGATTACTGAAAATTATAAAGGACGTGGAGCAGATGGTTCTGGGTGACGATATTTACATGGATTCATTCAGATGACACTGAGATACAGGGAAAAGATTTGTTCATGGGCATCACGGGCGTGAACTTCCGCTGAGCGTTAAATGAGATGTGCATAAGAAATTGTGCGAAACGTGTGTTTCGATGGATTCGCTCGAGGATAGGCTTTAAAGCAACCTAACCAGATTGATCAACAGACTGAACATACAGCTTACAAGTTAGGCTATGACTTGCCATAGGGAATCTCGGTATTTGAACGACAGACCTTTCAACAAGAAATACTAACCAGGAGGGCTAATCACCGGTGAGAAAATTGAACCTGCGGCGAATTCAACAGTAAACTCTTCTACGCTGGAAATTTCATCAGAAAAATGCTAATTAATACAAAATGTTTAATTACTATAGGGGCATTCCATGTCAAATCAACCAAAAATGAACAAAAAAAAAACTTGATCAGCTCCGATTTTGTTCAAATTTTTTGTGGTTGATATGTTTAGTGAAAAATTAAGGAAAAAAACTTTTTTTTTTTTGGGTCAAGTCGCGTCCGAGATATGGGTCGGCCAAGTTTGACCTAAACGCGACGAC